>JARHVA010011103.1:0-92938 GCA_037957365.1 Torreya grandis
CCCATGAATTTATATATGATTTTAACCTTAGATTCCAAAATATATGGACTAAGAAGCCTACAATAGTTAGACCATTCCCAGAGTAATACATTTTTATACTATCTTAAATCCCTTAATTATGATATAAGTGTCATGATATACTCTATGGGTGGTAATTCCTTTCTAAATGCCTATGAAATTGATATAAGGATAGAAAATAGATTAAGACAAGATGGTAAAACTTACTACAAGGCCCATAATACCCATATTCACATAGTGATATTTGTGATCTAAAAATCATGTGACAAGATTTTGGAAATGAGATTACTCAACTCTAGAGACAACAGTACCAAGGTAGACCTTATCGTTATAAAAACAAGAATACTTATTAGTCCTTTAATAACTGAATACCCCCTTATCAAGGTCTTAAGGATAATAGGTAACTTTACCAAAATCATTGAGCCATAATCCAAACTAAGACATAGGCAACCCTTGATACTAATATACCTTATAGATTTAAATCTATTGTTCCCCAAAATAACTTGGTGAAAGATCCAATTTGGCAACCTTCCAATCCAAATGACACTCAAAATCAAGCCTTGGTATCATGATATATTTCTATGCCACAAATAACATAGGAAGAGCTCTCTCTTCAAGGTGGTGAGTATCAAAACATGAATATGGAATTTAAAGGAGAATATCAACAAGTTATAGGTTAGGTTGATGCTATAAATGTTAATTAGTAAATGAATTATCACATTCCATTCAACCATGTTGGTGAAACTAGCAACAAAAATGTAAAGTTACAACTCTAACTAGAATTAAAATAAAAGTAGTCGAGGAAGATCATGTTGTGAGAAATAATTATCATGTTCCTATTTTTTTTCCAAAAGTGTCAAGGATCATGTTTTTGTTACTATAGTAAAAAATATTAAGAATACAAAGATAGTGAAGATTCCTTAAATTCCCCTAACTAGAGAGCAACTAGTGGCTCAAAAGTTATAGCCAAAGGTTAGTGGAACATCTTTTCACATAATAGAACAAATGAAGAAATCAAATTTTTATATTATCATGTGGGATTCCTTTCAAAGTCAATGTCAAAAGTATATGCTTATTCAAGAAATTTCAGACCTTATGGTTTCTAAAGAACCAATTGAGAAACAAGGAGCTATCTTGCCCAATTTATACTAACAAATCAAACAACCTGATCATCAGATACATAACATGACAAAGGTGGACAAATCCAATGTCAAATAAAAAAAAACTCCTCCCTTTTATCTCTCTTTGATAGCAAGTGATTTTTTAGTCCATAACTGTATGGTAGATAGTGGATCTAGTATTACTATCATGCCCAAAAAAATTATAGACAAGTTTGGTCTTATCTATGAGCCAAATACCAAAGGAAGTTGTTTAGGAATATATTTTACATTAAGTAAATTTTGGTATTTAACAAAAGGTAAATTTTTATCAAGTGGTATATTTTATATTAGTTAGATTATTTTTTGAGTGAGTTATAACAACTCACAATAATAGTATTTGGTTTAAGTGATAATAGGGTGGTTGTGTATTTGAGATTTTATAACGAGCTTAAATTAATAATAGGATGTCCTAAATCCTATATATTTGTAACCACTCTCAAATGTTTAATCATAGGTTTAAATAGTATATTGAGTGTTTAAAATAATTGTCTACTCAACCACATAATGAATTAATTAATTTCAAGTATTGGCTCTTCCAATTCTCAACAGTGGTATCGTAGCAGGGGAGATGATGAAAGATTAAGTGGATTGAAGTGGAATCTATATTATTCTTCACCCCTATTGGTGAAATATAATGTTCTTAGAGGATATTTTGTGTCAATCTTTGCATTTGCATTAGAGTCTATAGTCTTCTCACCATTCTTCTAGATTTGATACTACCTGTAGAAGCCTTCATGCCAAGACAACTATGGTGTTTAATAAATTCTTCATGTGACTGTAATAAAAATTAAAACATTGAGGTTTTCTTTTTAGTTTCAATAATTGGCATACGATCTACCTTTATCTCCTATGAAATCCATTATGCCATTCTATCTTTCATGGTTTTATGTAGCCAATAAGGTTATTTATCCTGTTTAGAGCTCAACAAGGTGTTATCATAAACTAAATATTTGTTTAAGACAATCGGCTCACTTTTTTGGCTTAGCATCTAAAATTATATATGGCTTTTATACATTGATTTTTGTGTTTCAGACTTGTAGATTGCCTATGCACCATTTATTTTTATCCACTATGAATTCACTAGCCTACCAATGTATTCATTCAAACCACCACTTGTTTCCATTAAAAAAATCAAGCATGCAACATTTATATCAAATGCTGAAGTGTTATTGAAAAAAATGAATAGAAGAAATAAAAAGACACAAAGTCATTGCTTAAAGAGTTGTAGGATTTTCATTTCAGAGATAATGCTCCTAAAGAATAAAAGAATAGGCTCTTTATTGTTTGATAAGTTGTTAGTCTATTTTTTTGTTCAATAGTATTTTAGTTTTATATGTTAGTTGTTTAGATATTGAAAATTAGTCTTGGGTCATGCCATAATTTTTAAAATTTTAAATCTTGGTTTAAAAAATCTTGTTTTTATAGTCTTGTTATTAGGTGTCATCATAACTTTGTTAAAGTTTGGTTATTAATTGTAAATTCTAAGTCATTGAGTTTATTTATAAAAAAACAACATAATATACTCAATTGTCCATTAAAATTAAGGAATTTATTATTAGTCATTTTTTAATTTTAGTGTTAAGCATATTATGTCAATTTTATGGGTTTATTATCAAAATGTCAAAAGACATAATAATTATTTATTTTCATCATCATTTTTGTGTTAAAGCATCAAAAATGAGTCAAGAGTCATTTTGTAAATTATGTCATCATTTGTCAAAATTTCCAAATTGTAAAAATAAAAGAAACTTACCTTATAGATACATTTTTAGGCATACTCAACATTCGATTAGCATGTCAATATTAACAATGGGGGGACCCCATTTTAGTCAAAATAACATGCAGTTGAAATTCATCAAGATATTTGTTGAGTGAACAACTTCATATACTAGAGATGGGAGGATAAATTGAGGATGGAGGTCTTTCAGTGACATCTCATTAGTCATCAATGATGGGACCGCATACAAAATTGGTGACATAGTGTGGTGCATTATTTTTAGTGTTGTGTGTTTTTAATTTCCACTGTGCAAATAAGGACATAAGAATAATGTATATTGATGATATTTGTGTTTGTAAATTCCAAACATGATTTCCTAAGGTGAAAACATTATCAAAGGATAAAAATCATCAATGCAAGTCAGTTCATGGATCTTGAAAGTGTTTGTGGTAGAGATCCAAAAAATCATAGGAGGTAAACAATGATTTTCCAACAGTCAAGAGATCATGTACTATAGAGATCCCATGACTACCTTATTTAGTTAGATGACCCTCAGTGAAACATAGATTGTGGTGATGTAATGTAAATGGGGGGATGTGTTCTTTCACATAATAGTGGTCATGTGTAGCAATATTGTATTTGTAGTATACAAACCTAAGAATATGTAGTGGCATACTCCTATTCATGTTAAGGTTTGTGGTAAACCTATAAAACAAGTGGAGGAGTGAGGTTCTTTTTATATCAAGGTCATGAACCATATAGTTTGGCATGCTACAAGAGATGAACATACTATAGATAAGAGTGTGAATGTTTTTGAACCATGTAAAACTATAGAGGGGAATGTTAGGAATAGCTTTTACATTGAGTAAATTTGGGTATTTACAAAATTGTAAATAGTTATTATGTGGTGTTATATTTTATATTGGATAGATTATATTTGTGAGTGAGTTATAACAACTCACAAGAATAGTATTTGGTTTGAATGATAATATGGTGGTTGTGTAGTTGATATTTTATAGGGACCTTAGCTTAATAATAGGATGCCCAAAATTATATATATTTCGAAACACTCTTAGATGTTTAATCATAAGGTGAAATAATATATTGAATGTTTGAAATAATTGTTTGCTCAGTTGCATAGTGAATGAATTTATCCTGGGTATTGGCTCTTCCAATTCCCAATAGATTTTACAATTAGATAGGTTATAAAAAAATACAATAGGAATAATAAAATATATAAAATTTACATTACATGCATGCCCCAATGTTGTTATTAGCAAGATTTATTTGTACTGGACTTGTCTCCCTATTTTGCCATGCACCTATCAAGAGACTTTACTTCAAATATTGGATGATATTTGGTGACTGATTATACCTATTTAATGTTCAAAACCAGGTATGGTACTAAGATGAAAATACATTATGAACCTATTGAAATATTTAATTCATATCCATATATGCCAAGTATGGTGAACACTAATTATGTTATCTCAGATAAGGTCCTAGAAAATAGTGTGGTGGAAATTGAATCACCTCTAGATAGAGTCCTAGATATTTAATTAATGAATGAGACTCTGATTTAAATGAGCATGGTCCTTATAATTTAATTGAAGAATAAGTAATTGGTTCTTATTATCTTCATGAAAATGATGCACCAATTCCAACATTGATGAAAGATGACCAGCGTAGTGATGTACTGTGGTAGCTATATTTTGATGGATCCAAGAACAAACATGGTACAAGAGATAGAATGATGTTAATTTCTCAAAAAAATCAAAACTATTTCTCTTATCTCAAGTTTTAGTTTGATTTTTTGATAATGTTACTAAATATGAAGCATTATTCCATCGTTTGTAATTGGTAAGTAAGATGAAGGTCAATTCCTTACATGTTTTTGGAGATAGTCAACTAGTAGTTCACCAAGTAATGGGACATAATATATTCAATAACCAAATACTTAGGTCCTATAATCATAGAGTATGGGACCTATTTGAACACTTTGAACCTTTCAACATTTAGGCCAAATCAAGAAATAAGAACAAGCATGCAGACAAAATGGTTGCTATTGGGTCACAATTTAGTATCCTAGAAGACATAGAAAAGGAAAATGTTTAATCACATGTCAAGGTAGTTGTGATACCTTCTATCCTAGACAACCATGAGAATTGGAAAATAATTTTATATGATAGATCATCAAATTCATACAAGAGGAGGCTTAATTCTTGTCAACAAACCAAAACAATCATTTATAGCAATATGATGACAAGATTGTGCAATTGAAGACAAACAAGTTATCTAAAGGTTTGGTCACCCTTGAAAACATATTTAGAAAAGATGATGAATTGAGAAAATAAAATATTTCTTTGTCAACCAAATAGATACACCATACAAATGTAGATATTGTAACTAACAAGACTTTAAATCTAGGTAAAGTTTTCACATCTTTAGAGAAATAAATTTTATTAAATTATGTTCAAGATTTGTAGATGTCTTTGGATGATAGTATATTGACCTTAAAGGATTTGATCTAAGTCTAAATCAATATACCTTTGAGTTAAAGGATGATACCAAACTATTCAAATAGTGACAAAAGCTTATTAACCTAAAGGTTGAACCTTTGATGAGAGATAAACTACATAAGCTCATTGAGTAAGATATAATATTTCTAATTAAGCACTCAAATTGGGTGGCAAACATTGTTCTAGTATAAATTAAAAATGGTGAAATAAGGATATGTGTTGACTTTTGTGACTTGAACAAGGACTCTCTTAAAGACTATCAATTACCATCAATGGAATAGATTTCACATCTAGTTATAAGTTGAGAAATGTTTTCCTTGTTATATAGTTATAGTAGAGATAGCTAGATTATAGACAAAGAAGAAGACTAGTTGAAAGCAACATTCACCACAAAGTGGGGTATATTTACATATACAATGATGCCTTTTGGTTTGTTTAATTCTAGATCCACCTTTTAGAAGAATATGAACATGGAATTTTAGGATCTCATCATTGATTTTATTCTTTGTTACTTAGATGACACAATGGTATTCTCTAATAGTAAAGATGAGCATATGAATCTCCTCAGACAAGTGTTTGAAAGGTGTAGGGAATTTGGAGTGTCCTTGAATCAAAAAAAGTGTGTTTTATTTTTTTATTAAGGTAGGATTCTTGGAAATTTTATTTTTAAAAATGTTACAATCATATATTCTAATAGGATAGAATCAATTCTTGCACTTTCATTGCCTAAGTGCAAGAAAGCCTCATAAATATTATAAAGGAAAGACCAAATTTATAAGGAGATACATTTTAAATATTTCTACATTAGTTAGGCCACTCATAGCTATGATAATGAATGGTTAGAGTTTCAATTAGCCTAAATAAGGAGTAAGATGTTTTGAATAGATCAAAAAATTTATAGCCAATGCTCCTACACTCCTAAACCCTAACTTTACAAAGGATTTATTATTATACATCTATGCTAACATTGACATAATTTTAGGTTTATCATATAGTATAATTAAGAGACTTTATATCATCTAATAATTTTCCTAAATAAAGGCTAAGAATAATACAAAATAAGGTACTATTTTATTGAGAAACATGTACTTTCAATTATAATGTCTCTTAAAATGTTTAGGTACTTGTCTAATAATAAGATATATTTGATGGTTGAAAATATAAGTGTCAAAGACTTCCTTCTAAATAAATATATAATTAGAAAGAGAGATGGTTAGATAACCAAGGTCATGAAATATTATATTAAAATCAAATTCACAAAGTTGGGTAGAGGTAATGGACTTTGTGAACATCTAACCCAAGACTTATAAGAGACTAATGAACTGGTTATGGTGTCAAATGATGAAAACATTGTAACTGATTAGGCCTCAACTTATTACTGGCTATAAGATATGGAAAGGTATCTACATGAAGGTATTTATCCTTCTCATCAAACCCCTTCAAAGAGGAGATATTTTAGATTATAGTTAATTCCTTTTATTCATGTTAATAATGTGGTTTTTAAAAAATATATCAATGGCATACTGCTAAGATGCATAAAACTAGGTCAAACACAGAGGTTTCTTGACTAGTTCCATGATAGACATGGAGGACATTATTCAAAAAGGATCACACCCAATACTATCATCACAGGTAGGTATTATTGGACATGTTTATTTGGTGATTATCATGCATGAACTAGGAAATGTAGATGGTGTGCTATGTTAACTGGAAAGGTGAAGCTCGAAACCTTACCTATTCAACAAATTTCAATAAATCAACCCTTTTTCCAATGGGGATTGGACTTTATTGGTCTCATCAACCCCCTTCAATCTCAGGACATGATTGGATCCTAATTGCCATAGATTATTTTACTAGATGGACAAATGAAATGGCATTAAAAAAAGAAAATGAAATATATGTTATGGAATTCTATGAAGGTTTGCTCACCAAATTTGGGGTCTCTTCAACTCTAGTTCTTTTATAATACTATGGCTTTTTAAGGATATAAGATCATCCAGTGGGTAGTTTAACATAGTATTTTACTCAATAAGTCATCAAATAATTATCCACAAAGTAGTGGCCTTACTGAATCCACTAACAAGAATTTTTTTAAGATCATTAAGAGGACTATTGAAGACAATAATAGATCATGGCATCTCAAATTGAATTCAACTCTGTGGGTTAACAAGATCACGTATAAAAGGTCTATAGTTAATTCTCCATAGTTAATTCTCCATACAAGCTAGTATACGGCAAGAAAGCAAGAATGCCTATTTCTCTTGAATTCCCTACATCGAAATTGATGTATCAACTTGAGATTTTTGAAATGGGCCAATGGAAATAAGATATGTTGAGCTCTTAGAACTAAAAGAGACAAGGCATCAGTGCATGTTGGCTATGAGAGCCCATCAAGCAATAAAAAGGATATCTTTTAACAAAGGAGCTTCTTCAAGAGTTTTCTAAGAAGGACATTTGATCCTAAAGTGGGATGAGGATAGAGCTAAGCTAGGAAAGCTCATAAAATTTCATTCTCTCTAGAGTGGTTTGTATACAATCTCTAGTTGTACATCCCACAATAATTTCAATCTCATAAGGATGAATGGTGAAGAACCTCCTATCCCAGTCAATGGGATACATCTCAAGCATTGGTATTAAGGAAAGCTAAGTCCCCTATACACTGTTTTTTTTGTTTTTTCTCTGAGTGTTTTTCAAACACATTAATTAGTTTCCTTTATTTTCTCCCAAATATGTGATTTTATTACACATTTGTTTAATAGGTTAGCTACCATTATTTTTGTACGATTAGTTTCCCTTACAATTTGTTTCTTTCCCTATTTATTAGAATAATTTTGTCTTTAAAATTAAAAAGGCTATCTTACAGTCATGTATATGGTCCATGTATTATCTATTATGAGAAGTCATGTAAGTGATCTTAGTTCTCAAGCATAACAAGCATGTTGCCCAACCAAAGCACCAAAGATGTCGACCAAGTTTTGTTTACATAAAAAATGTCCATAGCCCAAGAGTTCAGTAGAAGTAGCAGGATATTTATTAAAGAGTGGTCCAATGATTCAATATGATTAGGATTCATGGTGAAACTAAATAGTTCAAGGTCATGGAATAGGTCTACACAAGCTTTAGATTTTGATAGTTCTTTTAGGCCTCCAGGATTAAGCAACAATTTAAGTAAAAGTTTAGAAGGTGTTACACACCTTGGAAAAGCTAAGCACAAAACATTTGCAGCTAATTATTTAAGGGTGTTATTTTTCTAAGATAATCTTTTTTAGGACCCTTTATTGGCTAGGTGTTGAATTCTTTTAGACAAATTGTTTGAAATAAAGTTTCTAAAGGCATGAATTACTCTTGAAAAAATGTTTGAATCAAAACATGAAAACCTATTTATTTCATATAAATTGTTTTTCAATAATTTCCCTCAAGACATATTCTTTTGGACAAATTATATACATCAAGAAAGGCAAAGTGTCATTTATTTTCTCATGAAACTTGTCCAAACACTTTTTTCGAAGGGTCATTCTAAAGGAAAGTAGTCTATTTTAAAAAGTCCCAAAATGTCAATTTTTAAGGAAATGGTCCTATACATTTTTTCAAAGGTTATCTTCTTCAAATAAATTATCCCAAGATAAAGTCCCAATGTGTCATTATTTAGTAAAGTGTCCATACACAATTTTCCCAAAGGGTATTTTCTCAAGAATATGGTTCAATGTAAAGTTTCTAAAAGGTCTCTCTCACAACAAAGTATCCTAGACAAAATTCTAAAGGAAATGGCCATTGAAAATTGGTGATAGTTGTGTGAGTGTCAAATTTGAGCACAATAAATTGCCATTTTATTTCAAAAATCCTAGCATGTTTGCATGAATGTAAAAATATAGCATAGGGAATGACCATTGAAATTCTAAATATAATGATAGGCATGCATATGCCATTGAAATTCATCCAAATGTCAATGTTTGGGCTTCATAAAGTAACCATTTGGTTTTAAAAGGACCTTAAAAGGTTTAAAGTTGGTCAAAATATAGTGGTTCATGGGACCCCTCATATTAACACATGCTATCTAATGATTCATGTTGAAGTCAAATATGCCTAAAGGTCCATATGTTAAATCCCTTAAAGATATACAAGTTGGCCATGATCCAATAGTGTAGGATCATCGACCTGAGATCCAATGATTCATGTTAACTTACAAACGGATGATTTTTAGCTAAATTAATTATCAAAATTCAATCATACCAATGATTTCATGGAGCATAAGAACTGATAGGAAAGTGGGACCAAGGATATATATGGTATGTGTGAACTCATATATCTTGATCCAATGGTGCATGATCAAGTCAACATGTCAAAGGGATCTTTTAGAAGGAAATCACGGACTCATATGCATTTATACATGAAAGATCTAATGATGAGTAGAGTAAATAAGTTAAAATAATCTAAGGGTCAATAATAATAAATACAATTGGGCATAATGAAATGGGTTGAGTCAATTTCTTATGGCAAATCAAATAAAGGCAAAGCCAAACAAATTTTATGGAAGTCGATAGGGTAGTTTTTGACTCAAGGTGTAAATATAAAATAATCAGATCTCGGATATGAACAAGATGGAACCAATAAGATTGAGCAATGATAAAATATCTACATATAGGTAAAATATGTAATTTGGACCTAAAATAGAGACCAATGATTATGAAGCAAGGTCAAATAGTTTATAAGTTTTTAGGAATGTTGTGATTGTGTGAAAACCAATGATCTGAGATTGGTTTTACATCTATATAATGGACCAAGATTCAAGTTGGATTAAATTTATATGTAAACACAATCATATGAATATGTGTCTCACCTATTATTAGGGTCATGTTTCAATAAGTAGATACATTTATCTAACCAAATTAGATGTTTCATAATTCTATCATTTCCAAGACATGATCCTTGTCATCAAATAATTAGTTGATATCATAGAGTTTCAAGAAGACATCATGTGGATGGGTAAGGATAATGAGTATTCAATTATTTTATAGAATTTGTTTCTTATTGATAATAACATGACTAAGCATCTTTGATAATGATAATCCAGCAAAAGTGGTTGGGTATTTTTTAATGCACCTCTCTCTCTCTCTCTCTCTCTCTCTCTCTCTCTCTCTCTCTCTCTCTCTCTCTCTCTCTCTCTCTCTCTCTCTCTCTCTCTCTCTCTCTCTCTCTCTCTCTCTCTCTCTCCTATAAAAGTAGGTTTTCAAGCCTTAAAATGCATCCCTCTTTTTGGTATGACTAGACTTTGCCAAAAATTTTACTATGACATCTTTTTAATGCAATAAATATAGAATTCCATCATTTTATAAGCGAGATTGAATTGTTTTCTATGGATTCATGTATTGTGGTTAAGTGAATGTATATTATTTTATTGTTTTTGATAATTTATCACCTCTATGAAGTGCTTAGTATTTCTTATAGGTCATTATAATTTTAATTTACAATTTATTATTCAATACTGAAAGTGGATATTTGCCCTCTCTTACTAATTTGATAACTAATTGATGCTTTATTCTATAATATTTATGTGGTATTGATATGATTTCGTCTTCAAAGTGTCTCATAGTGTGTATTGTGTGATATTGATATTCATTGATGCATCACCTCTTCTACATGCTTTTATAAGTTATTGCCAAAATATCTCTCCCTTTTCCAAGCAAGTGATAGTTTAGGTTTATTATAGGTGACAGAAATTCAACTCAGCCTTCTCTAGGGGTTTGATCCCATATAAGGATACCGACAGTATAGGATTAATCCCATGTTAGATTATATTTGAGTAGGAATATTTGAACGATCCCTGTTTAGATAGGGTGAAAATCTAGAACACCAACAGGATCATCTAGAGACCATCATGATTATAAGATACTATAAGTAACTTAAAAACCTTGTTAAGCTATCATAAAATGATGAACTATATAACCAAAGTATAGCCAATGGTTTTTTTATGAAATACACAAGAGGTAGGAAAAGATACCCTCAAAAGTCTTTTTTTCAAACTATCTCTTCAATCCAAATGGATGAGAGACAAAGAACATGTTCATGTTTACTAACCTTACTTAAGGTCAAGATCAATAAATTATGTACAATACAATTATATCCTCATTATGTTGAAAGTTATGAGGTCAAAAAGGTCAAAATTTTAGTTTTATAGTGAAATCGAAGTCATAATGTCAAGTATGATGGAATAAAATGAGGAGAAACGATCAATTGAGGATTTCAAACACATGGCGATAGTCATATTATACCAAAAATGATCCTATAGCCAGCCCGTAAGTAAAGTTTATGGCCAATAAGGTAGGATATGATCTTGAGGAGACTAAAAGATAAACCTTATATGAGGTTGTTGAGGATGTTAAGAGATCATGTTATGATAGTGAAAGATCCCATAGACCTTGCCTATTGGTCAAGATTCCAAAAACAAAATTGACCCTTATACAATCCATTCAATCACATACAGTCAAGAAGGGAGAAAGGGATTAATCCTCGAAAAGTTGAATAAGGACTATATAAGTGGCAAATTTCCAAGGTGGTGATTAGAAAAATTAAGTCTAATACATCATAAGTGAAATACAAACTTAGTTCAAGTCATGTCTTTACATGAATATCTACCTACAAATATACTAAACACAACCAGGTTTCCAAGAATAAGGAAAAAGAAGGAAATAAGACTATTTCATATAATTTGGACTCAAACCCACTAAAGGGGAGTGGAGAAAATTTTATCCATTTTTTTTTTGTTATAGTCCAAATAAAATGGAATATTTCAAACCATTTCGGCCATAGATCATTTTGAATGAAATGGACAATTTTGATTAATGTGGACTTATACCTAGTAAAGTGGAGTGGAGAAAATTTTCTCCAAAAAATAAATTTCATATATTATAAATAAATTATGGTGTTTAAAACCATTTGGAAATAGATCATTTCTAATAAATTAGTCTATTTTAAATAAAATGGGCTTATACCCACTAAAGTAGAGTGAAGAGAATTTTATCCAAAAATAAATTTGTTAAATTTGAAATAAATTGGACTATTTCAAAGAATGTGGGCATAGATTATTTCAGTAAATAGGGTTATTTTGAATTATTTATATCTATGCCTATAAGATGGTCAATGATTTAGAATAAAATTTACTCAAGAAATAAATTTTGCTTTTTCTAAATAAATTAGACTGATTCAAACCATTTAACCATAGATCATTTAGATTAAATTTCATCATAGATAATAAATAGTTTGAAATTATACCCACTAAAGAGTAGTGGAGAATATTTTATCCATAAATATGTAACTTTTCTATATTCCAAATAAATTTAATTATTTCAAGCCATTTGGGAGCAAATCATTTTGAATAGATTAGACTATTTCAAACTTGTGGCACCCTTCTAGGCCTTCATACTGATCATTGATCCTTTGAATCAGTGTCCATATCTAAGACATGTGGCTTTATTTTATTGGCCAAATGATGGATGAAAACATATCAAGAAATATAGTTCATCTACAAAACAAAATATCTCAATGAAAGTAATTTGTTTGTTGTTCATTGGGAAAATATTTTGAATGAGCAAGTGTCAATCTACTAATTCAATAATTTAAGGGAATATCAAACCATAAATCAAATTTCACTAATAACAAAAGAAAAGTAATTCTAAATTAGAATCGATTATTTTGAATTTAATTTAGAATTATTTTTGAAATAATTTAGACTTAATTTTTATGAAATTGATGATAATGTTTATTACTAGAATTATAGTTTACTATCATAAATAAATTGGACTATATCAACATTTAGTTAGACACATTATAAATAAATCACATATATATAATGTATTTTTAATAATTTTAAATTATTTAAAAATATCACAAATAATTAGTAGTCTAATTTTTGAAAACTATGAGAAATAATTGGGATTTAAGAAAACTTAATTAGACTTTTCAAAAATTAGTTGAATTTGTTACCAATAATTCAAATTTATCTAAGTGTGAAAAATATTCAAATCATGTCATTATAAGGCCTTGGTCTTTCTATCTTCAATAAATTTTATACGACAATTAAAACAAGTTCATAGACTATGCATTTATATATAATAAGCCTAGACAATTTATTTCATATGGAAAATAATTCATGCATCAATTGGGTTCTCAGGCGATATGTTATCAAGTCACCTAGGATGATTGGGATGCCACTTGTCAATAGTTTATTGGATTATGAACTATTTATTTAAGACATCCTTGTGACCATCAAAGTTATCTCGTATTGTGCACATTTGACATGTTAATCAGTTAAAAATTAGTTTACCTATGTTGAATTTAGTTTTCATGAGAGTCCCTGAGATTATGATAAATGGCATGATCATGTGTACTCAAGTTATTGCGCACCTCATAAATGTTTATATAGTCTCCCACACAACCAGGTTACTAAAATTATGATATGTGTAATAATATCATATGCTCAGGGTCTTTGAGACAGTTGTCTTGACTATTCATCCTTCCACATAATAGAGTTACTGAGATTCTACCATGTGGAATGATCTCAAGTGCTCTTGCATTTGCATTTTGAGTTTGTGATAGACAAAATTTGTGATTGTTGAGTTACTGAAGACCATTTTTTGAGACTTAAAATATGTAGTGTAATTTGAAGAACTAAAATTATAAATACCATTTGTTGATACATAAATGTCAAAGAATAATTCTTGATGTATAAATTTTGAATTCCCAAAATTGATTTCAAACACATAGAATGCTAATGAAAAAAAACCAAAGACCTTCCACAAAACCTTAACATTGAAGTGCAAAATACCTAGGACACAAATGTCAAAGTGGGGACATTTTTAGGAGTAAACCCTAAATACCATTTTATAAATGTGAAAATGTCGAAGTGTATTTTACAATGCATAAATTCCTAATAATAATTTATGATGTGTAAATTTTGAAGACCATTTTCCAAAAACCATTTTGAAGTATGTAAAATTCAAAGTGTAATTCATAAAATTGAAAATATGAAGACCTTTTTATTATTCATGAAATGCAAACTTACTATTTTGAATACAGAAGAATAAAATACAATTTTAAAATACTCAAAATGTGAAGTGCATGTTTCAATAGTCAAATGTTGGAGACCTTTTGTAGATGCACAGTTCTTGAATATTGAATTATTGTAGTAGAAAATTATAAAAAATAAATGATGAAGTGTATTTACCAAGACCCAAAATGTGAAATGCCACAATAAAAAAAAGTTGAAAATTAAATAAAACAATAAGGCATTTCCTAAGTGAATCCAAAAAAACATTTTACATTCTCAAAAATGCACTAAATTTTTTTTTAAAAATAAAATCATATTTCTCATTCCAAAATTAAGGAAACACCATTTCAAATTTTCCAATTTGATGAAAGTAAAAAATAAATAACAATAATTTATCACTATTTTTAAATTTGCCTAATTTGGTTATGCATTAAAATATTTTTTTACAATGCTTTTTAAAAAAATAGTGGGAACAAGTGTATGACTTCTCCAATTTCTTGTGTTATTTCTAGGCCAAAAATATCATGTACATTTAACTTCAAAAGGGAGCATGTCTTCTTCCATTGTGTCATTGATATCTTAAAAGTAATATTCTATATCCTTCCACTTAGTATTTATATTCAAATTGAATTCATTGAGTTGTTATACATACTTAATCATGTTATATTTAATTTCTTTTTCACTCTTTTTTCTAGTTCTATTTGAGACCTTTGCAACAATAGAATATTACAACTTTTCTCCATTTTTCATGTCTTTGAAAAATTATTTTCATCAAGTTACCTTCTAGAATATTTGGCTCACCATTTTTTTTTACCCCCATAATGTAATTAGGGGAGTCGGTTGTGGGGTGGAGACAGGTTTCTCTCTCTTATAGAATTTTTATAATGCATAATGGGCTAACTTCACTCCATAATTATAATAAAATATTGAAATTTTATCAATCCTAATATTTCATGTATTCCCTTTAATTGGTAACTATTAACATAGTCTTTTAAATTTACTACTGCTTCAATTAAATATGGTGTGAAGTTTCTTATATTTTAATATATCCTTTAACTATCCATCATTTATACCACATTCCATACATCTTTTCTCTTTATACATTTAGATAGGTTTCCAAATGTGTCATCAAGCTCCTCATGGGTATTTTGTATAGGGATAAATCGAACCTCGACATTGAGAAAAATTCCATTGTAGTTAAGGAGAGATATTATGTTAGACATCTAACTTAAGATATCATATTAGAATACAAATTATGTTAGATATGAAATGACTTTCTAGGTTGGATGATATTATTTTAGATATCTAAATTAAGATATAAAATGCCAGAGACTTCCTTATCATCCTAGAAGAATAACACGTGAAAAAGGTGATGGTAATTTATATTTCACTATGTATTTTGCTTACCATGGTGCAAAAAATACTTTATAATTATAAAATGCTTAAAAATGATAGCTCTTAGGTTAAAATATGTATTTCAAAAATCATAGAAGAACCTAATTTCATTCTATCATAAGATCTCCAAGAAACTTTTTATAAGAGAAAAATAAATACAAAGGTATAGTCTAAGCAACTGAATCCTACACATCCACCTGGCCAAACTTTGGCACCACCTCTACAATAGGTAAATGTACAGTTCAAGTTTTCTAAATTAATAAAATTTTATAGTTTTTTAAGATATCCATAAGCATTATAAATGGGGCCAAGTTGGTTTAAAACATGTAAAGTGTGGCCTCCTAGTTAAGCTAGTCTATAGAAAACTTGAAAGGGTAGTTCATTAGTATGCTACTTATTTGAAAACCCAAAAGGGAAACTAGGTAGTGTGAAAAGGGTATTATAACATGCCACATGTATTCATTTTTTTTATAATTCTTACGTATATCAAACCAAATAATTTTTTATTAATCCTTTGATAATTATGACATAAATTATAGTGATAATGAAACTATATACTTTGTAAACATTGGTATCTCCCAAGTGATACCTTGGTATTATCCCATGTATATTAAAAAATAAAATATTTTCTTGATTAGGTTAATTATAAAATTAATTTAGTGTATTCCCATATAGAGGAGATTAATATTTATTTATACCATAACATAAGCATGGAGATTCATCAAAACCTAAAAAAATTAAAAAGGTAATGTATAACACATTTGTTTTAATGACACTACTTAAAAAACATTTTTGGATATATCACATAGGTTATATACGATGTGATGTGCTTGTATGTGTGTCAACCCAAAAAATAATAACTAGTATTATCATATATTTATTACTTCAATCCTCGTTTCACCTAGGTGAAAAATCCTCAAAATTGAAATATGATTCCTAATTTAGGTTCTTGATAAAAAGTACACACTTTCATCTATATATATATGATTATTGTTATTTATTTTTGATACCATTAAAATTAAATATAGTGTAATTTTTATATTCTTTGTCAAAAATAATACTTTTCCAAATAAAGATAATTGAAATAGATTTTTTACGATGAAGTTATCATTCAAAAAAATTATAACTTTGATTATCATATACTACCTACTTCAATCCTCATTTCACCTAGGTGATAACTATTCCAAGCTTAATTATGATCACCAATTTACTTTCCCTATTAAAAATACACACTTTCAAAAATGATCACTCAAAATAGAATCCTTATGAGGTAGTTATGAAAATACCTTATGACTTATGCACCTTCCAAGGGGTTTATATATGGATGGTTTTTGGAAATGTAAATTAGATATGTTATATTTCATAAGAGATACCTTGAGAGGTATCTCTTGAGTGAGACCTTGAGAGGTTTTTATATGGAGATAAATTAATATTATTGTCATTTATTCATTGATGGTGTTGGATTTGAGGTCCAAGTTATATTTTTAAGGATACCTTAAGAAATTTTTCTTGGATAATAGTTTAAGTGGTTTATTTTTTTTATAAAAATGGGATACAAGATGTTACATTTAAAGTCATATCAATTTAGTAAGGAGATACATTTAAAAATTGTTATTTTATTATTGATGTTATTGATATGAGACCAAGGTATATTTAAAGAGATATTTCAAGTTATATTTTAAGATATACCTTGAGAGACATATCTTTGGTGGAATAGGTACCTTTTTATAGATAATTTTAGTGGTATACTTTGATTTATAAGTGCATTTTAAAAACATATAATTTAGATACAAGAGGTGTTTCCTAGGTGATATTTGGAATGAATTATTTTATTATTATTAGTGGTAACCTATTTGAGTTCCAAATTATCTCTTGTATTATACCTTGATATTTGGATATTGAGTGATACCTTGGAAGGTGTTTCTTAGAGAAACCTCTCAAGGTATCACACAAGAGACACCTAGGCCTTAAAATCCATTACCATCAACTAATAAAATCAAATACATTACCATCAAGAAGGGAAATGTATTACCCTAAAGTATCATATAAGAGACACCTCTCAAGGTATCACACAAGAGATACATTGGCCCTCAAATCAAATATCATCAACAAATTATTATTTTTAAACATTCTAAGTTATCTCCAAGAATATACCTTGAAGGTATTACTAGGAATCTTAATGTGTCTCTTAGGATATAACTTGAAGGTATTACAAGGATATTAAATATATCTCATATAAGATACCTTGAATGTGTTTCAAGGACCTTATACTTATCTCGAAAGACCCTCAAGATATATCATAGGAGTTACCTTGTAGGTGTTACAATTCAAGGTATTATGAAGAGGTCCTTATAATACATTCAAGTTATCTCTTAGGAGACACCTTTAAGTTATTACAATTACCTATTTATAATACCCTAAATTGTAACACCTTAAATTTACCTCCTATGAGATGCCTTGAAGGTATTACAAGGACCTATATTTATTTTAATGTATCTCTTAGGAGATACCTTGGAGGTATTACTATGACCTTGAAAGATATACCTTGAATATATTACAAGAACCTTCAAGGTATCTCCTTCATATTTTTAATATCTTCAAATTATCTCTATTAATTTTAATATCTTATAGGTGTCTCCTATGATATAACTTGATGGTATATCCTAGTATATACCTTGAAGTTACATATAATACCTTCAATATATTTTCTAGAAGATACCTTGAAGCTACCATAATGAACATTCAAGATATCTCCCAAGAGATAACTTAAAGGTAGTAAAAAAAAATTTAAAGGTATCTCTTAGTCTTGGTAATACTAGTAATTTGGCAAGAGTGGAAGTAGTAACTAATTTTAATAGTAGACCCTCCCAGTCACAATAAAATTTGATGATGGTTATTTATTAAATATTACCCTTTTAATTATAATATAGTTTAAAGTGATAGAATAAAATGTAATAGATGATATATATATATACATATATATATATATATATATATATATATATATATATATATATATACATATATATATATATATACATATATATATATACATATATATACATATATATATGTATATATATATATATATATATATATATATGTATATATATATATATTATAATTTTAATAGTCTACGATAATTATTTCAAGTGAGCAACACATAGTGCACAGGGTTAGCTTGTTAATACTAGTCCTCAAAGCTTTACTTCAAACATAATGAACTTTTAACTTGGATAAAGAGATTAAAAAAAATATATAAATATTAATTTGAATTATTACCTCAGTATACATCAGCTACCCATACCCCTAATTAATTTAGGGAATGTTATAACTCATTATCACCATCAAACCTATTTGTTTTAATATTATAGAACCAAGGTTTAGAGAATTATAAACCATTTTCCATCCATATTTATAAATAAATTTTTATCTCAAATATAATAAGAGTTAATTCTATTCCATAAGTGACCCCAAAGCATTGCCTAGTTCACAATGTCATGAAATTGGTGTAAGGAAACATTCCGTACACTAAAAAATTCACAAAACATTCAGTCAGAGAGTAAAAAAAATCACACAAATATAACACTCCATTAGAGACCATCTCAAAACAATTAAAGAGAGAACGAAACCCAAATTGTACCCTTCTTCACCATTATAACTATACATCCTAATTTGAAAATATTTTTTGGCTTTTTCCCCCTCATTATTTTCATGCATTTAATATTTCCAAATGTATCAAAACAAATGGTAATATAATTCATACTAATGGTTAAAACTTATGTTATTTTAAAAATATCCCACCCATCATGTTCAAATATATTAATTAAAATATAAGGTATCTTAATTCCTTTTTATAGTTTTGGTGTCAAAAGTTTTTTAATTTAAATTTAATTTATTTATAATTACACGAGATTTATAGTTTTTTTTTAATAAAGGCCATACACATTAAATTTATGAATCATTCAAAGGAAAATATTTATAATATGATAATAATATGTCAATTATAATGTTTAACAACCACAAGGCATCAAGCATTGCATATCCAAACAAACAAGCCATGGGACTATACTCTAGTTTATGGAATGGGGATAGTTCGAAAACTCAAGAGGGTTGTTAATATTGATTTTTTAGATTCTAAATTTATTTTGATGTACCAAATTGAAAATGTAATACAAAATCATCACCAATAAAATAAATTAATGTAGTGAGCACTAAGTAGTAGAATAAACTCAGTGGGTGAAGAAAAACTAAATGATATATGATTATTAAAATAAAACAATAAGATATTTGATGCCATTACTATAATATTTCATGGTTATATAATTTCATGACTATAATCTTTTCATTTTTCTAATAAATAATGATTTCATGTGTCACTCCATCATACTTGTAATAGAGAGTTTTATTATTTGTAATTTAGAAAAGGGAAGTCAAAAATTTTGTGAGAATAAAAAAATTTGGGAAACCTAAGGATTCTTGAGTAGAACAAAATAGTTAATAAAAATCATACATAATATAAAATACTAGGTCATAGAACAATATTTACTCTTAATATATAATTCAATCTCTTTGATGTATGTTGCAATCTCTTTTAAATTTTGATATAACCCAATTACATCTACCAAAGTCTCTATTGTAGTAACTTTCAAAACATATCCATTATAGGTTTAAATTCAATGGATAATAACCTATGTTTTCATAGAGAGAGTGAAATCAAGGTGATATAGATTTATATTGGGTGAAATTTTTAGATTTTGAGAGATACATTCATAGGTATCTTTTGATGTGATAGGTGCATTTTGAAGTCATATAATTTAGATACAAAAGGTATTTCATAGGAAATACCTTAAATGAATTAACTTTTTAGTATTTATGATTATCTATTTTAGGGTTAAATTATATCTTATATCATACCTTGATAGGTGTTATTTGGTGAAAACTATCAAGGTGTCACACAAGACACACTTTGGCACTCAAATCAATTACCATCAAAAAATAAAATCAAATCCATTACCATCTGGAAGGAAAATGTAATAAATTTGTGGTACTTCAAGGTAACTCCTAGGTGTGAAATAGATTCTTTGAATTTCCTTTTAATACCATAAAGGTATCTCTTAGGTATAAAGGTATTTATATTATTATCAAGGTATCTCATAGAAGGTATTTCCTTTACACCTAGGAAATACATTTGAATGTATTACAAAGATGGTAATTTTACTTCAAGTTATCTCCTTCATACTTAGGATATACCTTGAAATACCATGATTTTAATCATAATACCTTTAAGTTATATATTTTTTATGAAGTTCATTGTAACACATTCAATATACATCCTAAGAGATAGCTTGAAGGTAGTAAAAAAACCTTCATATCTAGGAGATACCTTGAAGGTATTACTAAAACCTTCATACATAAAAATACTTTGAAGGTATTACAATGACTTTCTAAGAGAGGACTTGAAGGTATTAAATGACCTTAAAGGAGATACCTTGAAGTTTCTTGTAATACATTATATTAGATACCTTTAAGGCATTACAATTATTTTCATATGTATGAGATGGCTTAAGGGTATTTCATGGACCTTTGTACATAGGATAGATTTTAGAGGTATTACAAGGACCTTGAAAGAGATACATTGAAGGCATTATAGGTATATTTTATTTTAGGTACCTTAAAGGTCCATGAAATACCTCCAAGGTATCTCATAGGTGTTACCTTAAAGGTACTTGAAATAATTTCAAGCCATCTTCTAAGAGATACCTTGAAACTATTTCCTTTTAATACTTGCAAGGTATCTCCTACAAGACACCTCGATGGCTCCTTGGTATACCTTAAAGGTATCTCCTAGGTGTCTATATACATTAAATACATTTCAAGTAACCTTTAAGGTGTCTCATAAAAAATAACTTAAATTTATTACAAGGACATAAGATATACCTTTAATGTCATTATATTACTTTCAAGGCATCTCCTAGGTATACCTTAAAAGCATCTTTTAGGGTATACCTTGAAGGGGTTATAACTATCTTCAAGGTATCTACAAACATATACCTTGATGTTATTACAAATACTTACTATTAATGTATATTTTATGTATGAATTTATTTATAATACCTTAAAGGCATCTCCTCATTATTATGTTCATTGTAATAAATTCAAGTTATCTCCTAGGAGATACATTTAAGGTATTATAAAAACATTTGTATCTATTAGATATCTTGAATGTATTACAAAAGGATATAATATTAAATTATTATAAATACCTTTAAGGAGATAAATTAAAGGTATTAAAATTACCTTCAAATAAATACCTTGGATTTCCTTGTAATACTTTCTATGATCTCATAAGGAATTTCATACGTGAAATATACCTTGAAGGTATTACAAGGACATTCATGTAGAAGAGATACTTTCAAGGTATTTCAGGGACCTTAAAAGAGATACTTTCAAGGTATTGTAATTACCTTCAAGGAGATACCTTGAAGTTAATTCTGATACCTCAAGCTTAGTTCTTGAAGGTCCTTTAATACCTAGGAGACACCTTAAAGGTCCATATAATATCTTGTAGGAAATACCTTGAAACTAATTTCTTGTAATAATTTTAAGGTATTTCTTGTGAGACATATTAAACATTCCATCAATACCTTAGAAATATATCATAGGAGATAATTAGAAAATACCTTTAAGGTATTTTAAGGAACCTTAAAGGTGTATTGTATGAGATAACTTGAAGGTATTACAAGGACCTAGGAGACACCTTGAAGGTTATTTAATACCTTCAAGTGATATCATAGGCATACCATCAAGTTATCTCTTAAGATATTAATTGAAGGTATTATAAGGACATTAAAGGAAACTACTAAGATATACCTTGAAGCCATTACAAGGACCTACTAGGAGATACCTTGAATGCATTGTAAGGAGCTTCATACCTAGGAGATAACTTGAGGGTATTGCAATAACTATCAAGGTATCTCCTAGGAGATACCTTAGAGGTATTAATATGAGCTTAAAATAGCTACCTTGAAGGTATTAAATTCACTATCAAGGTATCTCCTATGTCCTTGTCATATATTCAAGATATCTCTTAAGTTCCTTGTAATATCTTATAGGTATCTCCTAAAGTATAATTTGATAGTATCTCCTATAGATGACTTGAAGTTACTTAGAATAAATTCAACATATCTCTTAGGAGATACCATTAAAGTTTATAGGGAACCTTCAAGGTATATCCTAAGAAATACTTCTAAGGTATTAAAAAATCCTTAAGTTTATCTACTTGTCCTTGTAATACTTTCAAGGTATCTCCTAGGAGATACCTTGAAGGTATCACTAGGACCTTAGAGATATCTCTTAGTCCTTGTAATATGAAAAATTCAAGGTATTATATGGAATTTATAAGTATATCATAAGATATAATTTCAAGCTATTAAAAATACATTAAAGGTGTCTCTTTGGTACTTGTAATACCTTTAAGGTATATCCTTGGAGATACCTCGAAGGTTCCTAATAATAACTTCAAGGAATCATGTAAAAGATACCTTGAAGTTATTTTTAATGATTTGAAGGTGTCCCCTTGGGGATATGTTGAATGTCCTTGCAATACTTACAAATAAAAAATACAAATGGGATAAGTAAGAGAGATCCAAGCAACTGAGGCCTATTTGGAAGGGTCAAATGATGCGAGGAAAGTTTCAACATATTTACCAAATAAAGACTTGAATCCAATATCAATATCAAAAAATTGAATTTATGGATAAAAGATATATAGATCTATTATTTTCTTTGATAAATAAATAAGAACATATCCAACCCACATAGACATAGGATAAATCATAAAAAAATTAGGGGTAGAATCATGTAAGGGAGACTGTAAAAACTTTGAATGCATAGACCATATTAGGAATAACAATACTTGAACTTGTAGATAACATAGTTTTGTATAAATCCTAACACTCATGGAATGTGTTTCTAATATTATTATATTTGACATAAATGCAATTATTCTTAGAGGATCTCACCTAAGTACTACCCATATGGGGAGAGGCATACAATCACTTATTTATACTCTTTCACTTCACAAAACCCCACTTTTCCAAAATAAAAAATTATACAATCCCTTATGACATAAATTTCACTTTTAGTCAAGTGTTATCTATAATATGTATCAAATATGTATATTTAAATTAAATGTGCTAGACATCATCATCCAAAAAATTATGGCATCAAATTTATCCACTTATTACCCACTTATTATCAATATATACCTGTTATTAGTAAGCCTATAATTTTGTATCTGATCGATAGATGATGAGCGTCACATATTTGTATAGTTTCCTAGTAAGGATTGAGTATGGATAAGGGGATGCATTGATTTCCTCGTGATGAAATTGTAGATATAGAAGGTCTGTGGTCATTAAATTGAATCAATGACATGGATACCAATTTTTATTTCATTTCTACCAGTCCTTAGACACCAATTTTTAAGTGGTATAGTAAAATATTTACTCAATTCTATTTTATTAGTCCCAAAGGACTATATAATGCTTTCATAGAGCTTTAAACCATGATTTTAATTTTTTTTATCCTTCTAATTACATGTTCTTTATTTGCATCCATGGAGAATGCCTAATGTTTATAGAAAGCTATTAATATGGTTTTTAACATAGAGAGTAAAAAATAGTATTTTCAATATTGTGATTCATCTGAAGAGTTACATGTTATAAAAAATCTCATAGCTCCCCAAGCATAGTAACCATTCTCTACCACCACCATGCATAAATATTTGTTTTGGTTAATGGGCATTCCATGTAGAAAATGCTAGACTTGTGTGGATGGAAATGGAAGTGGCATTTCAATGCATTCCAAATGGTTGTCTTGGGATGGTACTTCTAGATATATGTAGAGATGAGGGAATGGAAAGTCTATTGTGATTACAATTTATGTGGCATGTATTTTTTTTGGATGAAATATAATATGGGTTCTTTAAATACCAAGTTTTTTAACATCTCTATTTTGCTCGACCATCATCTACTCTATTTTCATAATTCATAGTTATTTTGGTGTTGGTTCTACATTAGGGTTTGTTCCAATCTTACCTTGTATTCATTATTTATTTAAAGAAATTTTTGTTAGCCATATTGCTTAATCATATGGATGTGTTCACCAAATCCTTACATTTGTATCAGATCTTGCCAAATATTTCTCTCCCAATATTTTGATCACAAGTTGAAGATATCTATCCTACCATTTACAGATAAAGCATTTTTCATACCGTTGTCAGACAATATATCTCCAGGCTTCCCACCATATCTCACATCTTAATGCATTGGATCTCCTCTAAATATGGTTTTTCCACTATATTTATTAATATATTAAATTTTAATTCTCTCCACATGTACATGTAATGTCCTTACATCAAAAGTCATATAAATTAAAATTTCGTGGTAGTTATGAACATAATCCTGCCAAAGCAAGAACCTATCGTATCACCAGATAGAATCATGGATGGATGCATAATTCTTGCTTGTCTTAGTTGCCTTTGTGTTTGTTCTCTTAATGTAACTATTTTTATAGAAATTGTATATGGAATCCAACTAAAAATTACAAATGAGGTATGTCTTTAAATGATTTAAGATGAATTTTTTGACTTTGCCATCTCCTAAATACCTTATTATGCTAACTATGATTATAACATGTTGGTATCATATGCCATTATGTAAACAACATCGAAGACATGCTTAAAAATATTAGAACAAAAATGGAGGCAATAAATAAAATCTATTTACTGGGAAGACCATATCAACTATTCTAGCCGATAAGCATTTTCTACCTCTCCTCAAGTGAGATATCTCTTCATAAAATCTCTCATGCAAAATATGTTTTTCAAATTTATGCTAATGGTGAACATTGAATATGATACTAACATTTAAAAACATTTTTGACACTTTGTTGAATATTTCTAGGAACTTCACAACTTAACAGAGATAATTTTGTAGAATTCCTAGATGAGTAAGCTAGTTTTGTAGTCAAGAATTTTTAATTGTTGCTTCCAATTTATAGAAATATTTTTACCCACAACTATAAATTGGTAATAAAATAATAGACATGTTGTTATATATTGAGATGTTTTCAAACTAAAATGCACATAAGAGGATCCAATACAATAATACTAATATTTTATAAATCACAATTGAATATTGAATGAATTTTGAGGGAAATTTGATAATGGGGAGAAATCCTTAGAAAGAGATGATAAAAAATTCATTTATAGTAATATTATTTTTATTTGAAGTAATATTGAAATCATGTTTTCTTATTTTCCATTTGTTTAGAGTTTATCAAAGGCCATAATCGGTGCATAATATTTGGTGTGTCACTGCCCAATTTTAGGCCAATGAGCATTACAAATTAGGTAAGATTTTTCACCCTAAAATGATTCCCATTCATTTTGGATAATTAAATAATCCCAATACACATTTTTTATTTTGAATGTAAATGTTTTTAAATAGGGACTTAACAAAAGATATGTCAATGTTGTAGTTACATGTAGATTCATCTTGTGCAAATAATAAGTCTCATCATTTTGGATTAATAAATTGTTAGTCCCACCATTTAGGACACACATTAGTAAGACTTCCCAATAGATTTGAGTTCAAAAATTCATTACTAAATATACTAAACAAATATCTATAACAAATGAGGTTCGACATCAAATTTATGGTAAAACAATTACAAGAAAAGTTAGTTCTCAAGAAATTATATATTTTGGGGTAAGGGTAGCACAAATTACAAAAGATATAAAATAGTATTTCAATGTCACTTTATATTATATAAAAGAGAGATTCCAAAAAAAATATTCATTGAAATATTTATATTAAATATTAGGAGGAAAAGATGGATCTGAAGAAATAGTGATTATTATGTTATACAAAGATGAAATCAATGAAAAATAATTTAATAGGGAAATATACTAATTTTAGAAGAAAATAAATTTTAAGCATACCAAAGAGAGATCTATCAAAAAAATGTCTCAGTACCAAAGTTAATTTATAATTGTTATATTATCCTCTATAAAAAATAAAACAACTCAGTATGAAAAACTAAACTAATAATAAATCACTGACTCAATAGGGCACGCATAGGGATAGTCATAAAAGCAAGTAGAGATAACTTTGATAACTCCTAAAAACCAATTTTTGTCTAGAGGGTATTAAAATTTATCTCATTTTATCTCATTTCATATGTACACTTATGTCATGATCTATTCAGACAATTAGTTTCAATTCCTTTGGTAGACCATATCATTGATCTTGTGAACTAAGCCTTAGTCGCTTTCCAAAATTGGCTTTACAATATATCTCTTTATTCTATATAACATTGTCTGACATAAAAATGGAAACTAAGAGACAAATTCTTCCACTAAATTTTTTAAATTGGGTGCTTAGTGACAAAAGGTCTAGTTGTTTGACCATGTTTCCCTTTCAAACTTGGTAGTTGAACACAAAAAGTCTAGTTGTTTTAGCATGTTTCCCTTTTTTTTCTGTAGAGTTAGTGGTATTGTGAAAAAATGAAATGGAATGTAAGGAATCTAAGATTATATATGAATAAATGAATATATTATATAGTTTATTCAGTGGTATTGTGAATAAATGAACATAAATATTAGATTATATAATATATATTTTCAAATTATACCAATTTTTATAACTTATATTAATGATGAAAGTGTTGAAGCTATAAATTATATTCTATATAACAATAAATATAATTATTTATCTTTTTTTTTTAATTGTATAACATTAATTATAGAGATAAAGTTCATAAAAGTGATGTGGAAGAGGTAATTCTTTCCATATTTTAAAAATGTTCTATATAATAGTTTTGATGTAAAAAAAACTTTCATATCTACTACTAAAACAAATAACACATACCAAATAAATAGTAAACAACATATAACCTATATATATTAATATATAATATAAATAATTATATAATATTTTAATTTTATTATAATCTAATACAATATAATATATTGTAATATAATAATATGATTCTTACAATATATTATAATATTATATAATAGAATAGAATATTACTATATTATAGATAATTATTATACAACTAATTACTATTTTGTATTTAATAATATAAAATTTAGATATTAAAATAAATGTATTTCCTATTTTTAATTATAAATTTTTTTTAAATAGAAATATATTTTTTAAATAAAAAATAAAATAAAATCAAAATCCTACTATTTCTTAGGGCTTAAGATTATTTTAGTAACACCAAGTTATTGAAGTAATTTAAGTAAAGAAAAATACTACAGTACAAATACATTATATCTATGTGAAATGCATAAAAAAAATACAACCAAATAGCTAAAATTATTATGCATACCTTTGCAACTCAAACACTTGGAAGGAAAGGCCTGCGATGAGATTTCTTTGAAAGGGATGGCTGCCACATGAATAAATATTAATTGAAATTAAGACCTTAAACCTGTCATCCTCCTCAAAATGATTATTATTGGTATAACTATTGCTATTAACCCCTCTATTGGCCATGAAAGGTGGATGATCCTCTATGTTACAAAACTTTTATTTTTGATTAGCAAAGCATAAGAAGGAACTAATTAAGCAACAAGTTCAATGATTAAAATAATTCTCCTATGATTTGAACAAGTGGCCTACTAAAAACCAAACATATTACTATAGGATGAACATAAAGACAATTATTTATATTGATGATGTTGATGATACATGAGAAAATAATATGCCCCAACTGACCTTCCTTATCCACAAGGTTTGAACCTCCTGAAGTAGTCATATTAACATAAATGGTGTTGCTATATCAAGTTATTTTATTTTCTTTTCTTTAAATTAACCAAAAAGCATCACTGCCATCATTATTTTTATTGCAACTATTTAAACTCAATTGAAACTACATTTCATTTCATTCATGGATTCAACAGACTACAAATATGTGTTTATCTCCATGTCTACATAAGACATATATAATGTGTATATACTATAGTCATGTTTTTTTAAGAGTGATGATGTAATCTAGATCAGATATGGGTGGGTGTCATAGAAAGCTATAGGGTGCCATATATAGATGGGGCCCTCTCTCCCAACATTTTAGACTAGCCATTATAATTTTAATAGTATTGGGAATCCCTCATGCCACAAAGTTCTCCCATCAATTATCCCATGTCCCAAAAACTCCTTTATTTATCATTATATTTTATAAAATAGATATTTAATTTATTGTATAAATATTTTAATTCATATTTCAATTCTTACATCATCAAACAATTCTAATTCACAAATATTTTTATTATTTTTATTGTTTGTATTATAATATTTTTAATATTAAAATAATTATTATTCCAATAATTATGCGAAGTAATCAAAGAAGTTGGGACTATATATATATATATATATATATATATATATATATATATATATATATATATATATATATATATATATATATATATATATAGATATATATATATATGATAAAAATATATTAACACCAAGATAAATTACATTATGCTTAAGAACATACAAAAATAATATACTCAGACCCAATGAACAAAGGACAAGGTCATACAAAACATGCAAATGGTGAAATATTCCAAGCTAAAATAGTCAACAATGCTGAGGAGCAATAATAAGATTTTCCAATGATATTATACACTATGGGGTCCATATTAATCATCAGATCTAGATTCAAGGCATCTTTATGAATTATATGACTATGAGTCATTAAAAAAGGTTATGTAACTTGCAAGGTAGATAAATATTTAGGTAGGGGAAACAATAATAGTGTATTATGTTTTGGTTATAAATTTTGAGGGTGGTCATGGAATTTAGGTCAAGAGGATTATGATTCTAATTTGATGTGGTGCAATTTGCACACCACAGAAATTGGGATGAAAATTTGATTAAAACTAAAGGTAGAAAGGTATGATGAACAACAAACCAAAGAGGATGTAACTTTGATTAAAGTGGTGTTGTTAACCAAAGATCTTCAAGATATTCCTTACACCCTTCCTTATAAATCCATTCCTCTTATTTCATGGGAATCCATAGAATATAACCTATTATTTATCATTTGTTTCCTCCCCATCATTTATTAAAATATCTATTATTCCACAAATATTTGTCCCAAGGATACAAACTAATTTTTGATATGTGGAATATGGAGCCTTATCACAATCAAATCAATGCCATGTTTTCCTCATCGATAGTTCACAATAGCAAATATCCAATCAAATAACCTTCCACCTTAAAATATGTGTACCCCTTTTTAATGGGTTTAATTCATGTATGTAATTATGGGGATATACAAATTGGAATCTCAATCACACTAAAATAATAAATTATTCTATGATGTCTTAAATTCTTCTTGGAAAGAGATATCATTTTTTAAGCTTCACTTGTGTTTTATCAACATGTAGATATAATTGATCATTATGTGTGCATTGTTAAAATTATTAGATAGTAACCTATAATTATATAAGACATGTAATCATTATGATGACTCAAAAAGTGCAATGACCACTCCTGCATTGGACGTCGACATGGATATAGCTAAGCATACTAATCCAAAAATTCAAAAATGTTGATGGTATCATTGAATATGAGGTTCAACGATATGAAGACAAACTCATTTACAAAAAAATGCACATAATTTCAAACCAATTACACATCATTGTAATTTTTCTTTGTATAAATCAAAGTGTGCAAATTTGATAGTTAATTTTAGAACTCCTCAATGCATTCATTTAATAATTTCTCTTTTTTATAATATGTTTTGAGTTTATTCTGATAGAATCATAACATAGTCTAATGGCATAAATTTTCCATTTAGATTATCTCTAATTTTACATCCCTAGTAATATTTTTTCTTTCTCTTATCCATCTTTCCATCTACATTCTATCCACTATAAATGTGCATGACCTTGGAGCTTTATTTGAGATACATTCACTCTTTTGGGCTCTTCAACCTCATCTTTTAAAAAAAAAATTAATTTCATTTAACTAATTAGTAAGGTACTCTAGGTTTAGATAACTACTAAAATTAAGCACTTACATTTATACTCCCTTGGATATTCTTCATATAGCTTCCATAAACCTATCTCCATATTTTTTCTCGTCATTACCTATTACATATATTCTTGATTCAACACTTGATTATGTGGAATCTCTTGTGACATATCTAACTTCCATTTGAGATAAATCACATGGTCTATTAGCTAAATTCATAAACAAATAGTTTCCTTGAATATATTTTTGACCATTATCTAATTTCATGTCTTCTATTTACTAGTTTGCTTCACTATAGTGTAATCACTATGTAAATTACATGCCAGCTCCTTGATATTTAGTTATCCATTATCTTCCCCTACCTAGCTATTCATGAGACCACATTAAATTCACTCATTTTTTCAAACACTTTTTTAGCAACATTTGATTGTCCCAAATTAGAATTCACACGTGTTGAATATTTTATTTGTGTCGTTACGTCAAATAGATTTCATGCATCCATGTTATTAGGAACTTCATTGAATCATATTTGAGGACCTCTAAAACCATAGTCCCTACCCACTCCTCTTTTCATGAACACTAAAAGCGTAAAAGTGTTATACCTTGACTCTGCAAGGATATACAAATACTTTTCAATTTTTTTAGCTAGTTCTCTGACTTTGAATGGTCACCTAGCCAGTATCCATTTTATTCCTTGCCTTGTTATCCCAAGTGCCAATTATAATTCAAAATTTTGTCTAACAATATGTGTGCATCCTCTTTATATCTGAGATTGAGAGATGAATTCCATGAATTAAAAGAGCCCCATGAGATTTTTTCAAAACAATGTCTAAGTAGTCTTCATATTAGGTGTCTCCAGTGCTAACCATGAAGAGAGTTCATAGCATAGTTACCATATTAATTAGAATATGGGCTATATATGGTTCAAAATGATTTTTTTTGAGAAAACAAATTTGTTCAGTCAAATTCATGTTGTTTTATAATATTATTTTTTCTTGGAAAATTTGTTTTAATTTTTTAATTTAAAAAAATGTAAATAGTAAAAATTAAAATGAAAAGTAGAAAAGTGCATTTTTAACTCAATAATAGATCTTACATGGATCACAAGTAAATAAAAAACCCTAAAATTTAAAATTATTACCATTTTATTTTCAAAAATGATGGACTGTTACATTCTAAAAGAGTAATTATAGTTACAATGAAATGCAGTGAAGTGGAAAATTAAATAAAATCTATTGTTATAGTCTAATAGAGAATAATCAAATTACAATGGGCACACTACATGATGTAAAGGAAAATTGAACAATGATATAGTAGGCATGATCCTTGTAGGGTTACAAGCTACAACATTCATTTTTACAGTGATGGGCATTGAGTGAAGTCTTAAGTAAGCTACAACATTAAATGGGAATAATTATTGGTATACCTATTGGAAGTAGCTACTAAGAGAACGGGTAAATCAATTGCATTACAATGTATATTCATTTCCATTTATCATTTTATGAAGCATACATTCACAAGCATACAAGAGAACATAAGAGATATGTGAGAAACCATCTTGGGGGATAAAACCCATTAAATGATATACATGAACTATTGTCCTATAATTTCAAGATCTAAAGTTTACGGAATCACCAACTTCAGAAGGAGCTCTAACCCCTACCTATTTGAGCACCCAACCAACTAGTCTTTTGCAGTCTCCAACTTGCAAGGAGGCTCCAACCCCATAGGCAACCAAGCACCAACATAACTACCTTAAACTTTGATCATCTTAGAACACCTATTGTTAATATTTAAATGATGTTCATAAATCCCTATACCTAAAACCACTTCCAAATGCTTGGAAAACATTCTTAGGATTATGTTCCATCTCTCCCAAAAGGCTCAGGTCATCATTCAAATTCTAGACATTCTAATGAACATCTTAGTATCCTTCTCAGGCTTGGAAACCTTTAATTTTCATGCACAAGGGACCTTCCAACATGGTTTCTTTCCTTCACATTTAATTAATGACCTTATACATGTTAATCATGATTAAATCAACCTGTTAACCCTCATTCCATGCTCACATGGACTATATCAACTTGAGAACTCAACTTGACCCTCTTTTTAGACCTCACTAGGTCTCTATGCATGTTAGGTCTACAACCACCATTCATATTTTAGTATTAAAATAACTTGGAAACATATTGTATTATTCTCAATACATTAAAAACATGTCAAATACCTATATAATATGATCACAAACTATGAAAACTGCTCATATAAGTCATACAATTCTCATCTTAATAAGCTACAAACATTGTTTCTTCATACTAGGACTCTCATCCAAGGACTAGACATCAACATTGATATTTATACTTATGTAGACGTTCTTTGAACCTTATTACCATGTTAAAAATATGCTTATCATCCTCTAGTCATGATTATACCATTGATTTGATCATACATATCTATATTACCATTATCATGCCTTTAGGTTAATCACATAGAACTACTTGGTGCTCTACCTCTTGGATTCATAATATGAAACATACCTAAGTAGTTAAATGTCTTAAATACATGTTTAAATGACCTTAGACATCCTTTTATGCCTTTGTATATTCACCTCCTAGAGCCATCATGCTCCTTCTTATACCAAAACAAACATTCCATGCAAAAAGCCTTCTTGTCACTTGATGACATCATCCTTCATCAATCATCTAGAGATTTATATACACCATAGCCACCTTATTGTACTTCCTTTGACATTAATGATTGTGTATAAAAATATGACATCGATGACAATTTTGAAATAATACCAACACTTATTTTATGGTGTTTTTTAATACAAGGAGTAGGAATGTAAATGGAGAGGAATTATTTGATTTCTTTTATCTCATATATGTATTAGGACTCAGTTTGACTCACCATAGAAACATAAGTGTAAGGAAAGGGATTTTGGGTTGAGTCCAGACATTGTGAGCTAGACTAGGTAGTGACTTATTGCGACATGTTGGGTCATTTCCTACCCTATTTTCTTGGTACTTACATGATAAAAATAAATATAAAAGGAATCCCTATCATAACTCATTATTTTGCTATTTTTATTCCTATTGGTTAATTTCATAGGGAAAATAAAATTTGATGGTAAAAGATAAATTTAACAAAAAGAAATTAAGATGAACTAATCTCACTTTCCTATTTCCATATTTTTTTTCAAATGTGAATATAACCAGCTAGAAACTAACTGACTAATAGTCTTAACAAAATCCTATTTAAGGTCATATAGTACCATAACATTCTCATATATTAGATAGTTGATTGATAGCTTGATAATATTGATAATCGCATCTATATAGACATAATTTATACCCAAGAACAAAGATATCATCTCTTATAATCCATCACATGTATTTTATTTATGTCTTGATCAATAGTTATAATATTAGGCCTAATTAAATTAAACATATCAGTTTGTCTTTCAAAGAAGTTATTTCATTACAAGTTTTATATCAGCCTGCCTATACTTAAATGAACATCCCTAAATAACTAGATCTAGGTAGATTGAATTGCATTTTGCATGACAATTGAAAGATCTCTTAAGTTGATTAATATGTTGTTCATGGATATAACTTGGCCATAATAAAATTTCATAAAATATGTGCCAAACTTTAAATTATCTAGTGTTTCTTCCTCACTCCATTATAAAAACTAAATAACATGGAAGGACTTGACTCTCAACCCATTTCCATCATCAAGCATCTACTCTGAGTACCACAAGATCAGGACCCAAAACTTAGGGCATACACATCTCTAGGTCCAATATGTACCTGGGAATGATCAATGGGATTTTTATAAGTCAAAATAGATTACACACAAAGGGAATCCAACATAGTTCATTATTGTCAGAGGTAGATCACATAACATTATTTAAGTCAAAAGGAAATTAAAAAACCCATGTCATGGCTGCCCAAAATTTTAGGAAAAATGGGGGAAATTTAAAAATATAGGTACAATTATGATGCCAATAGTAGTGGGACTTTTATGGCTAACCAAGTGGCCTAATTATATTTTGGCATGTGGATTTATATTCACCTTATTTATTTGATAAGCATAGTTGTATTTGAGGACCATGGTATTTACCAACTAGGGCACCTTTAGCTGATGGGAACCTTTTTGTAATGAGGGGGAGCCAGTTGGCTTTATTCCTTATAACAAATAATTAAAATTATATAAATTTTTTTTAAATAAATTACCACCATCCATGTGGGACTAAATCCCTATATGTTTATAAAATCCAAGCACTTAAACCAAATGGATGGCCTACAAATTTCCAAGTAACAAACATCCAAACATCTTATAGGATTAAACTAACTCACCTCATATACCAATAAGCTTAGATAATGCATATGATCGAGAACAAGTCGAATATTATCTCATGTTTAATTATTAAGAGATATAAGAAGCTACTTAAAGCCTAGGTTTGTTTGCATTCCCATTAATGTGGGATTATTTTCTCAAAGAATGAATTGGAAATTGTCAAAAGGACAAATGTGGGAAATTAAGGAATATGAGGTTCTTGATCTTATCCAAAAGGAAAAATGGAAGTGGAGAATTGAACCAAGGACCTCATGCATTTCATTCTGAGATCATACCAACATAGACACATTATATTTGGAGACTCATTTACAATTTTTATTTATCTTGTATGTTTTGGGATTCTATGTCTAAAATAGGACATAAAAACACAATAGAAAGAGTTTTGGGATACCAAGAAAATAATTAAACATCAAAATCTTATTTATCCCTTTTGTAACAAAGGAGAATCCATTTTAAGTGAAGAACAAATAAAATTTTTACATCAAAAAAATAATTATTATCCAAGATCCATTTCCCTATTTTTTCTAAAGATAGTAATAAAACTTATGTATCCCCATAATTAGGAGATAACATAAGAAAGAATTATGAATCCAGTGCTTGGTCCACTGTCAGAAACACCCTCATTATTATATGTTTTCTTTTTAAACTTATCTTTTTCTCACAATATAGAAATTAAAGTTGCTAATTAATTAAATATTAATAAGCAAGTAATTAAACTAACATCCCTTTATACAATTAGCTTGAAACATGAGATAACTAGTGTACAATTATTCTTACTTAACAATTTGTGAATGAAAGGTGAGATATTGTCATCAATCGTTAGTTTTGAGTGGGTATTCAGATCAAATCAAATAATGTGATGAATAGGTAAGTTAACTTTTTGTGTTGCATTCTTAGTTATCTTTTTCCCGCATCATTACACTATACATATGGGGGGAAACAAGAAAAGATGCACATGAATTATATGGCATAACAATGATGAACATCCACATGCCGCATGAAAAATAGGCTATCATCCTATCATTAGATTTATTCTTTCTTCCCATTTTCCACCAATTACACATCCATTATTGTTGACATCTCCACTATAAAATCACATATAGAACCCAACCCTTAGTTATAAAAACAAAATTATATTCAATGACCATAGTCTATACTCTAGTTCATATTACATATACATAGAAATAATCTGTGTAATATATTGTCTAGTGCTAACATGTATAAATTGTAATAAGCTATATGAATGTATGATATAATATATGAGTATAATAAGTCATTTTATTTTGTGTTGTGTGTGAGATTAAATCATAATTTTAGAGTTCTTAAAATTATCAACAAGGATACAAGGATATTTGAAATAGTGGTTTGTATAATAATGAATAAATTTGTAAGTGTGGGTGAGAAGATTAGTGAAGTCTTAGATGCAGTGAAGAATATGAAAATAAGTCTAAATGTAAATGAGATTGATATAATATTAGGTTTTCCACATGTTTGTGATGAGAGTAAAGAGGAAGAATAATAAAGAGTTGAATCAAGAAGATATGTACTAGCTAATGAAGATAGAGAAGATGGAGATAAGTTGATGGAAGCTATGTGAATAATAACCAAGGGAGTATAAATGTAAGTGCCTAGTTTTAGTAGTTATCTAAACCGAGAGTACCTTATTGATTGGTTAAATGAAATGATTTTTTTTGAAAATGATAAGATTGAAGAGCATAGAAGTGTGAACGTATCTCAGATAAATCTCTAATGGGATACATATTTATAGTGGATATCATGTAAATGGAAATATGTAAAAGAGGAAAAGAAAATATTACTAAAGGGTGTAAAATTAGAGATAATCTAAATGGTAAATTTATGCCATTAGACTATGTTTTAATTCTATCAAAATAAATTGAAAACATATTATAAAAAATTAAATTACTAAATGAATACATTAAGGAATTCTAAAATTTACTATCAAATCTATACACTTTGATTTAGATGAGGAAAAAATAGGAAGGTGTGTAATTGGTTTATAATTATGTGCATTTATGTTGTAAATGAGTTTGCCTCCATCTCATTGAACCCCATATTCAATGATACCATCGACATGTTTGACACTTTGGATTAGTATGCTCAGTTATATCCATGTCCACATCTAATGAAGAAATGGTCATTATAATCTTTAAGTCATTAGTATGCTTAGAAGTGTTTTATACAATTAGAAGTTACTATCTAAGAATGTTAACCGTGCACACATAATTATCAATTGTAGCTACATGTTGATAAAACACAAGTGAAGATTACAAAATGGTATCTCTTTTTAAGAAGAATGTAGGACATAATAGAACAATTTATAATTATAGGGTGATTGAGATTCCAATCGGTCTACCATGATAATTACTTACATGATTTGCATCCATTGGAAAGGGGTACATAGATTTTAAGGTGGTAGTTCATTTGATTGGACACTTGATATTGTGAAGGGTCAATCAGGACAACATGACATTGAATTGATTGTGATAAGGATCCATATCCCACATATCAGAAATTGGTTTTTATTGTTGTGACAAGGATTTGTGGAACAATAGATATTTTAATAAGTGATGGGGATGAAGAAAATTATAGGCAGTAAGTTATATTCTATGAATGTCCATGAAATACGGGGAATGGATCTATAGGGAAGGGTGTAAGGAATATCTAGAAGCTCTCTAGTCAACAAAACCCCTTTAATAAAAGTTACATCCTTTTTGTTTTTTGGTTCATCATACCTTTCTACCTTCAATTTTAATCAAATTTTCAACCCAATTTTTGTGGTGTGTAAAATGCACAACGTGGAACTAGAATCATAATCCTCTTTACCTAAATGCCATGATCACCCTACAAATTTATAACCAACACATTATACACTAATGTTGTTTCCCCTACCTAAATGTTTTTCTACCTTGCATGTTACATACCCCTTTATAATAAGTGACAATCATATAATTCATAAAGATGCCTTGAATCTAGATCTGATATTTGACATGGACCCCATAGTGTATAATAACATTATAAAATCTTGTTATTTCAACTCATTATTGTTCATTATTTTAACTTAGAATATTTCACCATTTTCATGTTTTATATGGCCTTGCCATTTCTTCATGGGGTCTGAGTATATTATTTTTCTATGTTCATAAGCATAATGTAATTTCTACTAGTGTTAATATATTGTTATCAGAGATATATCTTATCCCAAATTCTTTGATTACTTGATAGAATCGTTCGAATAATAATTATTTTAATATATAAAAATATTATAGTACAAAAAAGAATAAGAATTAAAATATTTATGAGTAGAATTGTTCAAATCATGTGAACATTTAAATATGAATTAAAATATTTATGTAATAAATTAAATATCTATTTTATAAAATATAATGATAAATAAAGGAGTTTTTGGGACATGGGATAATCAATGGGAGAAGTTTGCTACATGAAGGATTCCCAATACTATTGGGATTATAATGGCTAGTCTAAAATTCTAGGGGAGAGGGTCCTATCTATATATGGCACCCTATAGTTATTTATGGTGCCTTCCCATATATGATCTAGATTGTCTCATCACTCCTAAAAAAAGACATGACCATAGTAAATACACATTATATATGTCCTATCCAGACATGGAGATAAACACATATTTGTATTTTGTTGAAATCATAGAGGGGATTTTTGATCCCATTGAAATAATTGAATGAAATGGAATGTGGTTCCATTTGATTTGAAATAGTTGAGATAAAAAGAATGGTGGTGGTGTTGCTTTTAGGCTGAGTTAAAGAAAAAAAAAATAACATAACTTGATGTAGCAACATCGTTAATGTTAATATGGATACTTTGGAAGGTTTGAACCTTATATATGGAAGGTTGTCTGGGGCACATTATTTTCACGTGCAACATCATCATTATCAATATAAATAGTTGTTTGCATGTTCATCCAATAAAAATATGTTTGGTTTATAGCAGATGGGTTATTTGAATCATGGGAGAAGCATTTTAGCCATTGAACCTGTGGCTCAATTAGCACCTTCTTATGCTTTTCTACTTTATAAATATTATTTTTGTAACACAGAGAATCATCTTCCTTACATGGTTTTTAGAGGGTTTATTCGTAATAGTAATACTAATAATAATCATTTTGAGAAGGATGGCAAGTTTACAGGCTTAATGTCGCATAATGTTTATTCCTATGGTGAACATCCCTTGCAAAGCAATCTCCTCATGGGCCTTTTATTTAAAGTGTTTTGGTTGCAATGGTATGCATGATAGTTTTAGTTATTTGGTTCTATTTTATTTATGCATTTTGTACATATAACATGAATCTATACTACATTGTTTTTACTTTTTAAATTACTTCAATAATTTGGCATTATTAAAATAATCTTAAGCCCTAAAAACTATTAGGATTTTGATTTTATTTTTATTTTTATTTAAAAATATATATTTTTATTTAAAAATATTTAGAATTAAAAGTAGGAAATACTTTTGTTTAATATCTATATTTTATATTATTAGATGCAAAATAATAATTAATTATATAATAATTATTATATATAATATAGTAATATTCTTTTTTGTTATAATATATTATAAGAATCATATTATTATATTATAATATATTATATTATAATATAATTAAAATATTATACAATTATTTATATTATATATTCATATATTTATGTTATATGTTGTTTGTTATTTATTTGGTATACTTTTGTTGTTGTAGTACATATGAATGTTTTTTTTTACATCACAACTATTGTATAGAACATTTTTAAAAGATGAAGAGAATTACCTATTCCACATCATTTTACAGAATTTTAGATTTATAATTAATGTTATATACAATTAAAAAGAAAGACAAATATTTATAATTATTGTGATATAAAATATATTTTATAGCTTCAACGCTTTCATCATTAATATATATTATAAAAACTATTATAATTATAAAATATATATTAGGCAATCTTGTGTGTGTGTGTGTGTGTGTGTGTGTGTGTGTGTGTGTGTGTGTGTGTGTGTGTAAAAATTATAATAAAAATAATAAAATATTTTTACAAATATAATAATTAAAATTTGATAATTAAAATTTTATGCAACTTAAAACCAAAAATATTTATGAGGTATTGAAGAAAAAATATAAGCATTTAGTAAAAATCTACAAATTAAAGTATTTTATTATTGCAATAAATCTAATATGAACTACTTCTATCTAACCTCCAGCTTTTTTGGCATCATGGGGGCAACTACTAGTTTAGATGGGGATGGGATTGGGCATAACACATATATTGGTTGGTAGGCTTCAATTACATCTCCCGCATGATTGATATTTAGGGGACACCATTTATGCTAGGTGATAAATTAGAATTTGAAATCTACATAGAATTTTGGGGAAAAGCAAAATCATATTCTATTTTCTTTTAAGAGGCAATAGGATTAGTTTAATAACTCAATATTATAGAGTAGCGCTAACATGGTGGGGTGGATAGAGAGGTCAATAAATATTTACAACATTCCATACATCATTATTAGGTTGGGAGGATATCACAACTTTTAGCATTGGTGGCATTGACATATGTACAGGTAAGTCACCATTTCAAAACATTTATAGTCAAAATAAAAAATGTGTATTGGGTATATTTTATTATCCAAAAGGATTTTTAATCATTGAAGGAGGCATAGGGAAAAAAAATATTACCTAATTTGTAATGATTATTTGTCTAAAATTGGGCAGTAACATGCCAAATATTACACACCAATTAGGGCCTTTGATAAAATCTAAAAAAATGGAAAAAAGAAAAAAGAAATGAGGGTTTTAATATTACTTCAAATCAAAAAAATATTATTATAAATGAAGGTGATACTAGCTCTTTCTAAATATTTCTCCCCATTATCAAATTTCCTTAAACATTGACTGAATGTTCAACTATGATTTTTAAAATATTAATATTATTGTATTAGATCCTTTTGTGTAGGTTTTAGTTTGAAACCCTCTCAAACTATAGAAACATATGTCTATTATTTTATTACAATTGTATAGTGGTGGGTAAAAATATTTCTATTAATTGGAAGTAACAATTGAAAATTTATGACTACAAAACTAGCTATTCATCTTGGAATGCTAGTAAATTATCTAGGTTAAGTTGAGTAATTCTTTGAAATATTTGTCTGTATGTCAAAAAATGTTGTTAAATGTTAGTATCATCTTCTATTTTCACCATTGTCATAAATTTTAAACACATATTTTTCATGAGAGATTGTATGAAGTGGGATCTCACTTGAGAAGAGTTAGAAAATGCTTATTGACTTGATAGGGTTTTAGAAGTAAACAGATTATATTTCCTACCTAAATTGTATTTCCAATATTTAAAAACATGTCTTCAATGTTTTTATCAAAATAGCATATGCTGACAACATGTTCTAAACATAGTTAGCATAATGAGGTATTTAGGAGATGACAAAGTCATAAAATTCAACTCAAATCTTTTAAATATGTACCTCATTTATAATTTATAGTCGGAGTCCTTATAAAACTGATATAAAAATAGTTATAGTAAGAGAACAAATCCAAAGACAACTAGGAAAAGAAATAATTATGCATCCAACCATGATTATGTCTGATGATGCCACATGGTGTTACCTTGATAACATTATGTTAACAGCTGTAATGAAAATTTAATTAATATGAATTTTGAGGTAAGGACATTAAAATTACATGTGGAGAGAATAAAAATGTAGGATAACCATAAACATAGTGGAAAACACATATTTATAGTAAATTTAATGCATCGATATGTGAAATATTGTGGCAAGCCTAAAGATATATTATCTGACAATGGTATGCAAAATGTTTTATCCATATATGGTAGGATAGATATCTTTATCTTGTGATCATAAGATTGGGAGAGAAATCCTCAGGAAGAGACAATATATATGAATATATTTTTTAAACACATTCATACCATTAAGCAATATGCCTAGCAAAAATTTCTCAAAATAAATCATGAATACAAGGCAAGACCATAATAAACCCTAATATAGAATTAACCCCAAATAATTATGAGGTATGAAAATAAAGTAGATGATGGTCAAGAAAAAAAAAATGTTAAACAAATTGGTATTTAAGGAACCCATACCATATTGGATCCAACAATACATATATGACACAGACATTATAATCACAATAGACCTATCATTCCATCCTCTCTGCATATATCTAGAAGTAGTATCCCAACACTACCATTTGGAATGAACTAATATGCCACTACCCTTTCCATCCATATAAGTATGGAATTTTTTGCGTGGGATACCCATTAATAAAAAATGCATAGATATGCATGGTGTTGGCAAAGAATGGTTACTATGATTGTGTAAATGTGAAATGTTTCATAACATGTAATTATTTAGATGAATCACAATACTACAAATACTATTATTTACTCTCTATGTTAAAAACCTTGTTAATAAGTTTTTATAAACTTTAGGCATTCTCCATGGATGTAAATGAATAACATGTAATTGGAAGGATAAAAAAAGAAAAATCATGTTTTAAAACTCTACAAAGGCATTAGATATCTCTTCATGACTAATATAATAGAACTAAACAAATATTTGACTATACCACTAAAAATTGATGTCCAACAACTGATATAAATGAAATAAATATAGGTATTCACATAAAAAACTAAATTTAATGACCACTTATGACTCATATTTTACGTAAGACAACTTGAGGATCATTATCATCTAATGAGTTATAAAATTGGCAAAAATTCCACTCTCTATTTGATTCTTAGACTGTGTGGGGGAGCGATTGATTCATGAGTCTCTTCCTCACCCAAACCCATATCATTTAATAAAGTGATAAAAAATACATCATTAAAAAAACCAAGTGTATTTAATCCCTCTTACATACCCAGATCCTATGTAGTGGATCATGTTGAAAAAGGGCCAATAGTTCATATGATTGATGAAGATGTGTTACAATATCAGGCAAAGTTAGAAAAATATACAATTATCTATAGATTCAATGGTGTTTGGTCATCCACAATGGTACTATATCAATGGGTACATTCTACATGGAAATATTTGTGTGAGATCATGCTATGCTCCAAAGGTTTATTCATTATACAATTTTCTAAAGAGGAAGACTATCATAAAATCTTAAGAGGATGTCCTTGGTTTTGGGGAATTATAGGAAAAAAAAGGGTGAACACAACTTCTAAAAATTTGATTTTTATGGTGAAATATGGAGGGGATAAATAATATGTTCAAGGTGAGGAAGTTTAACATATAATAGAACCATAAATAAATCAAGATTAAGACATGGATACCCAGGCTAAGGCATTTATCCCTACTAAGATAAAAAAGAGGACCAGAACCAAATATTTTGATGGGAACTAACCTGAATGAGAATAGTTTAATAGGGGTGAAGTGAGATTATGACTTTGATAGTACTAACTATGATAATGATTCAGTGATTGATTCAAATCTAAAATAACTAATGTTACTTTTCCCTCTAGATAGTCAAAAATTAGTTTTACATATACTCATGATGCAACCCTATCAAAGGGCATGGTAGGAGGTTACAAAGAAGAAAGGAAAAAAGGGTAGAATATAAAATACATGGAATATATTTATAATTAATTTAGTCTATTTTTTGTAGGCTATTGCTTCTACTTCTATTTTTGTGTATTTTTTGCTACTTTTATTCTTGTTTTCCCAATTTTCTTTAGGGTTGTTGTTTACTTTTTTTAGGTGAGGTTTGTTCTATTTCACCATTTGGGGTGATTTTTTTTTGGGTATTTTCCCTCCTTTGTTTGGATGTTTTTCCATTGTAATATTTTGCATCTAAAAAATGTGATTTCTAATTTTAATCAATATAAACTTGTGTATTTTTTCAAAGGAAAAAATAATGATGCCTCATTATTAAGAAAATAATAATCCTCATCAGCTATAAATAGTTGGTGTATATATGACTATTTTGGGAGGTGTAATTTCAATTTGGAAGTATTTTAAATCTTTACAATTGGGATATTTAGCTAGACCCAATAACCTAGGCACAATGTGGGTAACTCCCTTCCTTTTAACTTCCACTCTAGTTCCTAGAATGTAATAATATTTACATTAGCATAATAATAACATACTTGATTAACATGTCAAAAAAATATGTGACCAAATGTCTCTTAAAGAGTCATCTAAATTGAATGCTAGTGAGGAAAGGATCAATTTTCATTGTGTATTTTGGCATCAACATCATAGACTAAAAAGGAAAAAGGTAGAAATTTCTATAGTAAAGCTTAAAACCATACATAATAGTGATGGTAAGGAATTAGGATGTTTATTTGTAAATATTATATTGGGTCTCATTATTTTATTTTTATAAGGCTTACAATCATGTGATTTAACAAATTTATAGTTATTTACTTCTAATTCAAAATCTAATAAGTCTATATCTAAATCATCATAATGGTTCATCAATTATTTCAATAATGACAAAATAATCCATTATTACTCCTCTCCCAGCCTTAAAGATATTTTTTAATATAAGTAAGAAATATTAAAATTCTTATGATGATATCATAGTTGAAGCCACCACCAAAATTTTGGATAGGAAAGTCATGATTTCAAGACTAGAAGTGACTTCGCACTTACCATATACATTTGATTTCACCATTTTATACAAAGTAGATAAAATTTCTCATCAAAAACACATATGTTGTTTCATTGAGATCATAGGAAAGAGATTATCAAGACTAGTTCTTTGTTGTAAAAAAAATCATAACCCTGATGTATTGCCTGAAAAAAAGAAAAAATCTTGCATGATCAGACCATTAGATCTCACAACACAATATAAAGTAGAAATAAGTGTTTCTTTCCAATTTATTCTAGAGAGAAAAGGATATATGCTAGTAAATAGTAATAGAGAGAATAAGCTTTCCCAATATCTATCAAATCATGACAGAGACCTCTTACAAATTATAAGTTCAAATAAATTAACATTTAGATCATTCTTTTCAATCACAAGAGAGAAAAACCTCTACTCCTATGTGTATGCTAATATACATTTGAGTTATACAAAATAGCAATTACAATTAATTAATACATAGGAAGCTTACATTGAAGAATAGAAAATGGAAGTAGGGTTGAAACAAAAAAGAGTTGTGCATAGGGGCACCTTAGAATCTGTAAAAATAAATAATTTTAGCCTACAAGAGATAATATTTGGGTGGGATTTAAGAAATATATTGAATATTACTATAATAATATTTGAGTGGGAATTAAAAAATATGGGATTTAATACCTTCAAAGGTACCTTGAAGGTATTTTCTAGGAGATACCTTGTAATAACATTGAAGGTATTACAAGATATCTCCTAGGTGATATCTTCACGATACCCTTGAAGGTATTATAAGGTATATTCTAGGAGATATCTTGAGGGTAATACAAGGCCCTTCAATATATCTCCTTGGAGATACCTTGAATGTCCTTGGACTACCTTCAAGGATATCTTGAAGGTATCTCCTATGAGATATCTTGTAATACCTAAGGATACCTTGAATGTGTCTCCTAGGAAATACATTGTAATAACCTTAAAGGTATTACAAGATATCCCATAGGAGATTCCTTCACGATACCCTTGAATGTATTTCAAGGTATCTCCTAGGAAATAACTTCAAGGTACCCTTGAAGGTAGTATAAGGCCATTGAAGGTATCTCCTAGGAGATAACTTGAAGGGTATTGTATTACCATTAAGATATATCATAAGAGATACCATGAAGGTACTACAAGTACCTTAAGGGTATATCCTACATGATATATTGAAGGTATTACAATGGATTTTGATGAGATACCTTCATTGTATCTTCTTGGATATACCTTAAAGTTATTAGGACCTACAAGGAGATATCTTGGAGGTATTACATGAACCTCAAGTATCTCCTAGGAGATACATTGAAGGTATTACAAAGACTTTAAGTGTATATATAGGTGACATTTTCAATTTATTAAAAGGGAATTCAAAGAGGCACCCTTAATGGCTTTGTCATATAGTGTCATTAGAAACATAGGAATATTTTTGCCTAGGGTGACCAATCTATGAATGGCTAGTACTGAAATTATAGCAAAAGATTGTTGCACTAGCTACATAGAAGGATTGGCCTAGAACATGAGAGTTATGAGTTGTTCCTATATACTATGGGACACTCAAGTTTATAGTCTAGTATCCTTCATTGGATAAGTTATTTTGATGGGCTCTTGGATAATGGTGTAAAAGGTTTTGGAATATTTGATGTTTTAGATGGTCACTCTTTAAGCAACTTCATAGTAATCTTCATGTGCTTAGCCTCTAGTCTCATGATATCTACTATGACTAAAGAAGGTCAAGGTGGGATTTAAACCTAAAAATTTATTTGTACCTTATTTTCCACTTGAATTATGAACATAAATTTGTAGAAAAATAATTATTTTTCATTTATTTTTTCATGTGTCACCTGCCATGTATTCCATCATGACCTACTAAAGATATTTTTCATTGGTTCTCATTTAGGTAAAGTCATAGATACTAACTATCAAAGACACATTTGGATCATTGATCCAAGATGCATTATTACATGTATTCCATCTTTGTGGAGGAGAGGGTTGTCACTTAGTTGAGGCCTTTCACATTACCTTATGTAGTTGTGATGTAGAGGCCTTAGTTTAGTTCTCTTTTGGAACTATTGCACTATGGGTATTATCTATAGTGGTGTGGATCACTTAGATGAGTTAGATTTTTATTTATCTATCTCTATTTTTTCCATAACCATGTCAATAAAATATAGAAAAGATCCAAATGGCTACTTTAGTAACTCATGAATCTAAATTATGATTGCCTTTGCTAGGTTGGTGAAAAAATCATGTTATCCCAATTATTTCATGATTTTAGGTGAGACTTGGGGATGTGGTATGATGAACACTAGGTTTTCCTCCCAATATTGATGTAACTTGGATTGATGATTAAGGGTTTCACTTTATTGTATCTAGATTAGATTATGGAACTACTATTTAGGGCAATAATCAATGTTTGGATGTACTTCTCCTTATGAGGAATTCCATTGTGTGAAGCAAAGTATAAAAATGGGATATTGATACTAAAAAGTTTATTTGACAATCATGTAAACCTTTTCAATGTTGTTTATGATCTCTTACATAAAAAACTTGGGTCATTTGAACTAGTCATTGTGCTGAATCATCCTACGTGTGATGTTAATGAAAACCTTACTAGCTTTGGTCATAGACTATGGCATGTTCCATAACTGATGTGTTATGAATTTAGTCAGAATTTACATAGGTTCATCTAGAATGTCTTTGATGGGTGTGTCATAGGATCCACAAGCATATGTGTCTCAAGAATTTCTAAATAAATTGAGGTTCATTTTATTTGTAAAGTCGAGAGAGCCTCCACGTACTAGAATCCATATTTATCTTACCATTGTTTGTGTATTAATCATAATAGTCACATCTTGGGAATATAGATGTTATCATCATTATACCACAAAAGGAATGGCTAAATAACCCCACCCATGTCATTTTAATTTAGAAGGTGTATTAGTTGATTAACATACAAATTATGAAAATGATGAAGCAAAGTGAGAGCCAGAGGTTATGCTTCTTGTAGGGAGTCCGTAAGGAAAATATTCTTCTTAATAGGTCAAAGAAACTCAAACAGTTGAGGATCAGGAAATTTTGTTATCAGATCATGAAATTTTGTTATCAAAAAAAAACACTAATGCCCATTTCTTCTTTCTATACATTAGAAAAAGGCATGATAAAATGAGATTGGTCCATTTGATCATGTGCCTTAGATAATTAATTAATCAGTATATGAAGTGCGAATCATTTACTCATTATATTTGGGAAAATAATGCATTCAACTTGAAGCTTGGCTGTTTGAATTTATGTAAATGTGAAATGAATAATTGGCAATCAATGATTTGACTTTATAGTTTTCATATATAATGATTTACTTTTGAATGCCTTTCTAAGATGTTTTTGGTGTTGATGTGCATTTAATTTTGGCATGAAGCAATTTGATGTGGTAGATTTTGTAATGTGGCACTATAGATCAATGGCTATTGACACATGTGATAAGATACATTGTTATGTCTATTTTTAGTTGTGCTTGAGTAGATGGCTTATAATAGTGACCGATTACCCATTTGGAAGATACTTTATCCTTCAAACCAATATTTGGTATTAACTACCCTTTATGACTATTAATTTTGTTGTTATCTTTGCCAATTTATCTATATTAATGAAGAATAAATGCTCTTACAAGTCTTAAAATTATCAATTAACCATTAATGAATATAAATTGCATTTCCACTCAAGGTGTTTTTTTAATATTTATAAATATTTTTATAGATTCACTCATATAGCCATAACTTGAATAATCCCCACACACCATGGTTATATTAAATCCCTCACAATAAGCTTTGAAATAAACATTGATGGTATTACAAGGCACTTCAAAGTATCTCCTTCAAAGAAAATTATAATTGTGTGTATGTTCAAGGTATCTACTATGAGAACCCTTAAAGGTAATACAAGAACCTTCAAGGTATCTCCTAGAAGAAACCTTGAAGGAAATTATAATACATTATAGATTACCTTGAATGTATATCATATGAGATAACTTTCAAGCATTCATAAGGGTACCCTTGAACTAGTATTACAAGGCCCTTCAAGGAAACTCTTAGGAGATACCTTGAAATAAAATTCCAATCATGTGCATGTTAAAAGTATCTAATAGGAGACCCGTTGAAGGTAACAAAATTCCCTTCAAGGTATCTCCTAGGAGATACATTGAAAGAAAATTCTAATCATGTGCATTTTAAAGTTATATAGTAAGATAACATGTTGATGTTGGTTTTGTACACACTCTAAAATTTAACAAGGTGACATCTAACATTTTAGGATCTCAATAGAGATAAGCTCCACTCTAGGGAATTAATTCTCCTCTTAGAGTTGTTGAAATTCATAATTTAATAAATTAAAAATCAAATCAAGAAGGTGTCTACTGAAACTACAACTTATAACTAGATGAATTTACTAGAAAGAAAACACTCCTATGCACCTCAGAATATTAACACAATTTTAATAAATTTTAATAGATTTTTCACATATGTAATTAGCATATATCAATTAAAATAATTATAATTATCTATAGCTTATGAACACTTCAAATTATTGAGATAACACATCCAAGAAAATAAAACCTTAATATAACATAGATGGGAGGAAAGAACATCAACACAGTTGCAAGATCATCAAACTGATGTATTTATAAAAACTATTACAAACCTTTAGCGTGAGGGTTATACATGTATAAATAGACTTGGGGAGGGGTTTCTTCATCGACCAAGTTCATTAAAATTCATTATTAGTGTTACATTTCAATTAAAACTTCAGCTTCAATTTTAATCTTAAAATTCCATGTATGCATGCATATAGTTTACTATCACTCTGTCTAAACATAAGTCAACTTGTACAATGAAATGCAACATGTGAATAATGACAAAAATTACATGTAATTTTACATTTCAATGCTAAATACAAGTAAACTATGAGTAAAATATTTAAATCTTTTTACATGTATGCCTATTAAATCAGCCTTCAACTCAAAGCTAGATGGATGTGGGCATAGTGCTAATAACTATTGGAGGCATTGAGGTGGATGATGGGATTGAATTGAAAGTTAAAGCACCAACTTTGTTCTTCACTTTCAAAACATGAAAGTGATTGTCCCCAAGTTCATGTTAATATAAAATAATATCCATATGCAATAATGGAGGTCTATGTACCTTTTTACTTATTCTAAGATCCTTGTATGATCATTTTTTTTATTTTTAAAGTCTACTACAAAAATTTCCACCTTTTTCACCTTCTTCCTTAAAAAACTCATCTCAACCACAAACTCCTCTAATGATGTACCTTAAAACATTTCTTGAAGTTGGCAAAACTTTGTTGAAGAAGTTAATCAAAATTGATAGAAGGCTATTTACTGAGTCTCCTTCTTATGAGATCTTTACCTCTCCTAGGATTTACAAAATTAGACCTTCATGTTTGGCATACTTATGCATTACTACCTCAATAGTGATGATCCAATCCCAAGCTTCTTGAGTCCTAATGACTACCAACTTGATATTATATGAAGCCTCTATTGGTGCCATCAGATCAAGGTGGTTATATGGCTTATTAGTTGTATAAAAATTGAGTTTCAATTTAAAATCATCTTGCTTCAAAGAATTAACCATCATTTTAGCGATTGATTCAATAATATTTTTCAATTTGGAAGTAGAATTCTAGATTTTAGTTTTAATTTTAGGAATAATGTGAACTATCCATTGATGTTACTTTATTTACTCTAAATCTTGAAAATGTTGTTTCTTTACTTTATCTAATTCATTCTAGAGGTCTTGTTGAGCCATTTCTATTTTTTCATGAAATTTTATCAAGGAATCCCTATGTGTCTCGATATAGGACTTGTAGCCCTCCATGTATGGGGACTACCCCAATTTCTTATTATTTATTTTAGATAAGGTAAGTATCTCTTGTATATCTTCAAGGATAATCCCTTTCCCATTATTATCTTCTAATTTTCTCTTTCTTACCCTCTAGACACTCCTTATAGATTTATCAAATATATAACTCATAGTAGGTATCTATGTGATTATGAGATTTGGTTTCATGGAATCCTTTGCCCCTTAATCATCTACCTAATTAGGGATGACCAATTGGGATGGGTTGATTGGTTTAGTGTCCTCGGATGTAGTCTCAACTAAGGTTTCTTTAGATGGTTTCTTCAAAAAAATTTAAAGTACCTGGTTAGGAAGGGAAGGCCAAATGATATTAGACTAGTCCACTCCCCAATGTTGAGGCAATGGGTTGATGGTGTATACTGGTTTCTTCATTTTAGCTTTCCCTAAATATATTAAAATGTTGCATTGAGAAGAGCTGAAATAAGGAATTGGAAATTATATTTGATTGGATGATATATAAAATTTAGAACTTGCCAATACTCCCTTGAAAATTTTGTTGGTCTTCCTTTTGCCTTTAGGGGGTGTTTTTGGTAGTGGCATATGGAACTGTAAAAGTATTGGAGGTAATTGAAGATGTGAATAGAAATGATAGAGTGAAAATAGTTGGGAAAATAGAGATAAAAAGGGTAGAGGATACATCCTCTACCTTAAGAGTGACTAGAGGTGGTTGGTAAATGGGATCAAGAGGAAGAGAATCAATTGTAGGAAGGGAAACAAAAGAGGAAAATGAAGTAGTAGAGATAAGAGGTGTTTTTTCCTTACCTAATTGATTGAGATATAGATGTTCATTTCATTTAATTTAATGGAGGCTAAGGAAAATCACTCTTAGAAATTCCTCCTCTTCAAATGGCTCTCTTTCTTCAATAATAGGCTTTTATTCTATAACCTATTGCTGAGTTGAGGGAACTCCTACTAGTTCTTCTTTAGTATCTAGGTCCTTTGGAAGAGGATGAGACCTTGGTTTCCTATTATAATAAATTGTAGTCTTGTCAACTATGGGGTAGGATTTTTGAGTTATTTTAGATGAAACATCAACACTTATTAGTTTTTTCATAGGTGGAAGAGTTGGATGTTGTGGGCCCTTTGAATCTAATGAGTCAAGGTAAATTGGATCTTTTTTGAGCTCCTATAATTATAGATTCAATTATTATTGATGGAATTCAATGTCTAGGTAACTTCTTGAGAAATATCTCCTTATTTTGATAATGGTATAGAGGCATATTGATCCAAAAATATAAGGCAGCCCACCACCTATAGACAATGACATGGAATAAAGTAAAAATAATTTGCATCTAGTTCTGCATATACAACCATTACCATAAGAAAACCCTTGATTGGATTCATTTGTTCAATATATCGATGATCCTACCAAATTTCAAATCCTAAGAAAAACTTTTATTATGAAAATGGTATATTTATTTCACAAATACACATCTCTTACAAATGATGAAAAATTGATTTTGGTTATGTTGAATTTACACAACCAGGGGAGGTTTTATGATACATTCCTATCCCAATGTTATAAAATGAATTGGAAATTTATGTAAGGCATGTTATAAAACATAGTAAGACTTATAGTTTACAGTAAATTTAAACATATAATGTTAGATGGCCTTCCAAAAAAATATTGGACATTGAAACACGTAGAGTAATCAATTTAACATGTATGACACCAAAGGAAAAACTAATTAGAAACATTTAGGACATAGTGGATACTGAAGTCACTCCTTGCCTGACATTCCTAATGCAAAGGCATCCAAAAAAATTAGCTCATTACTATAAATAATTGGGTTGAAAAAGAAGTCAACCAAAAAATTCACACATCCAATTGGAGTTTGATGAAAGCATTGATAGTGAGAGTAGTATAATGTATGTAGATAAATGTTGCACCAAAAAATGTTTTCAATCAAGATTTTCATTTGAGATTATAAAACCTAAAATGATGAAGTTACTTTTTTATAATGAATATATTGGAGGCAACATGTCTTGTATTGCATTTCTATTGGTTTGTTTAATAAAAATAAAAACAAAATTAGCATTGATTTTTAGGGTACAAAGATCTGTTTTGAAGCTTGGCTTAAAATATATGGATTGAAGAGAAGTAACTTTTTTGACATTCATAATTTTTATAAAAATGGGGAAAGAAATGCATTTGATGCAAGGATATTTTTACAAAAGACACAAAATAAAATAATGGTAGCTAAATATTTATTGGACCAATTGGTGGATGATTTTGCAAATATTTCACCATGAATAACATGCCTGTATATATAGGTGGCTCATGATAAAATGTTTGACATCTTCAACCATATTTCACTCAAGATTTTATGAGGTATCACATCAATGTAAAAATAGAAGATATGAAATATGAGATAATATCCTAGCCAAAATTCAATAACATGCGGAGAACTAATTTTCATGATGTGACCATTACGATGTCTGATGACTATGTTAGATGCAAAACATGCATCTTGTTGACTCAATCTAAATAATTTGGGTCCCTCTCTAGAGATCAAGAAGAGCACATCGATTAATAATTTGTGATGCACTGAAATCAAATGCATTCTACAAGATAAATGTATTCCACACATAAATGAATTTTAGAGCAATACCTTGAATAACGACTCTATGTCATTCATGATAAGGTGGAACGTCAAAAAACATTTGTGCTGAGGATAGTGATTAAAATAAAAGTAGTTATTGATAGAATATTAGAGTTGTCAATGATAGGAATTATAACACATGGTCATGGTGCAGGTGGATATGGAAATTTTTTTACCATACATTCTTAGAGGGTCTAACTTTACTATCACCTCATTGAACAAGTTCTTCAAGGATATGGAAACAATAGTGCTAGATGCTTATGGATCTTTACTATATAAACCTATATCTTCACAATATCCATTATATGATGTACTTTTGTCTAACAACTGCTACTCTAAATGCAAGAAATATAGAGAATAGGTACAATCAATTGGTGCCTTCAAGAAACTTCCTTCTAGGCAATACCTTGAAATAGAAAAATGTTGTGGGGACAATAATAATAGGTACTTCCATCCATAATAAATTTAAAAAAATGTCAAAACTTATAAGAAATTAATTTTACATTTATAAATTTATAAAATCATGTCTTTTTTTAGAGGTATGTGTTGCAATATTTATCTCTCCTTGTCTAAAAAGGTGTTTACCTCGATGTCGAGGTTAGATTTCTTCCTATAGGACATACCCATGAGGACATCGATGGCACATTTAGAAACCTATCTGAATGTATAAAGAGATAATATGTATGAAGTGTGGTAGAGATGATGGACATGTATAGGATGTGTGAAAGTACAAGAAACATCACACCATATTTTATTAAACAGATAGTGGATTTCAAAGAGTATGTTAATATTTACTAGCTAAGGGGAAGAAATGAAATAGTAGGCTTGAAAAAAGGTCATTACTTTATTCTATGCAAGGATAAAGGTCAACCCAATATCCATTTTAAAAACTCTATAAGAGATTTAAAAAATCTCCCCAATTACATTATGGGGAAAAAAATTAAATGGTGCACCAAATGTTCCAGAAGGTAATTCAACAAAAATATATTTCAAAGACTTAAAAAAAGAGAAATGTGTTAAGATTCCATTATTGTTAAATACTCAAATAAAAGTAGAAAATGAGTGAAAAATAAATGAAGTATAACTTTAATAAGTATGTACAAAAATTCAATGAATTTGGTTTGACCATAAATAATAAGTGGAAGGATCTAGCATATTAGTTCTAAAACATATATGGCATAATAAAAGAAGACATGATCCCTTCTGAAGTTGATTACACATGAGATTTTTGGCCTAGAACTCATCAAAACATTACCCTACATAGAGATTTGCACAAAATGGTTCATGATAGTACCCTTGATTTAGGAGTGACATCTACATATACATATGTTGGTCCAAGAAGCATAAAAAAAAGAATTGTATTTGATCTAGCACAAGATATGGAAATCAGAGATATGTTATTTGTTAGACCTAATGATTCTATAGGAGTGGACTACATAGTATGGGTTTCTATATATTAAATTAATATTGAGATACTACAAATAAATGGGGATATATAACAAAGGTTAAATGTAGCTTGGTTCACCCAAATTCATGTAGGGAAAAAAGATGCAAAAGTAGTAGAAATTTAGTTAGGCTTCTTGGACAAGAAGTGGAAGCCAAACCCGACTGGCACATCTTAACCATCCATACTCATAAATAGTATAATTTATGCTTTGAAACCAAATAAAAATTGGAGAGATCATACACTTGTTCTCAATAATTTTTTGAAAGGCATTTTAACAGACTATTTGATTGTATCATCTCACTAAGCACTAACAAAAATAGTGATAAAAGGATTGAGAAATTTTAAATGGTCTTTCCTTAATTTTGGAATGAGAAATAAGTTTTTTTTTCAAAATTTAGTCCATTTTTGTAGAACATATAATTTTTTATTATTTTATTTATTTATATTTATTCCTAGTGGCGCTTCACATTTTGGGTGTTTACAAATACACTTCAGTATTTGAGTTTTATATTTTATACTATGAAAATTTAGTATTTTGGTAATTTTGAATCTATTTTATAGCATTTGACTATTGGAACACCCACTTCTCTTTTTTTCATTCTTAAAAAAGGTCTTCAATAAAAAGTATTCATAATTTATACATCTGAGTATTTAGTACATTGCAACTTTTGTTTTTTTCAAAATACAATTCTGCATTCCCATGTATGTGAAAAGGTCTTTGGGATTTACACCTCAGAATATATCACTTACATGTCAATATTTTTTCTTCAAAATTTGTGTATCAAATTCAAATTTTTATGTGGCACTAGAGATTGTGTGAGATAATATGAGATAAACTTTGATGGTCATGAGGATGTCACTCATATCAAACTAAATATATACTTTATGATCTAATTAACTAATGACGTGTGGCATCCCAATCATCTCAGGTGTTATAAATCACATATCAGGCAAGCACATGATTGATGCATGAATTATTTTTTCCTTAATAAATATAACACCAAGACTTATAATATCTGTAAATACATGGTCTATAAACTAGTTTGAATGCTCACATAATCTGGACTTATTGCAAATATATAATATAGATGTGATTTATTTTTTATAATTCCAAGTAATTCTTGATGAAGTGCAATTTATTCATGATATTTTTCAACTACTAATAAATAAATTATTTATAATCATTTTTAAAAAAATAGACTTATCAAAAATACAATAAATAGATATCAGTTATTTATAATAAGTCCAACTTAATCTCAATATAATCCAATTTATTCTAGATACAATCCAATTTATTTATTATAGTTTTAAAAAAATTGGACTATTGATAAGTCCAATTTATATGAAATAATCCTTATAGTTCAAAAAGGTTTCTTAATCATAGTAAGGTTTCTTATTCACAAAGGGTTTAATGAAGTAGGTAATAATATTATGAAAAAGGATGAGTGCATGGTATTATGTGAGGTTTTAGATTATAGAAACACCTAATTAGAATAATATGATGAGGAGGATTCAATAAGATGATAATGGTGTAATAAACCTTGATAAAGTCATCACTTTCATGAGGATGCACCTACAATTATTGGGAAAACATAGGCTTCTCCTAAAAATTGTACTAAGTTGAAAATACATCAGCGTTTAAGTGAGTGTTTTATTCAAGGAGATGTTTCAAGGTAAAAATGATATTATTTCATAAATAAAAATAAGGGGGTTATCCAAGACATCCACATAGTCAGGTTCACCTAATAGAAGCCACTTACAACCATACAAGTGTTTTTGTATAAACTCAGCCATGTTCTAAGCATGAAGGAAGATGAGAAACACAGTGCTCTCTAAGGAGGTAACATTCATAAGAGGAAACCTCTTGAGAATAAATAGAATTCATTAGTCTATAATATCATTATAAAGGGTGATCCAAGGAAAAGTATAGTCATTGATCTCTATCAAACCCTACAGTCATGAGAATATAGTCATCCTTCAAGACTAATTGAGGTTTAGGGACTTCCATAGGAAATATATAGTTCAAAGAATATGTCAGGGTAGTGATTATTATATTTTTAATACTTCATGGAGATTAAAGTACTAATTACACTCACCTTATATTCATATACATGGCATTTCTTCTAAACACAGTCATATAAGTAAATATGCATATAAGACCTCTCAAATAAAGAAGTAGACATATGAAGATATATCGGGTAAACTAAATGAAAAGGTGGCATCCATAAAATATTCAAGATTACCAATGTCATTTCAACTCATAAGAGTGATAGTACACATCTAAGTGTAAAGAATATGACTATGTGAAGTCAAGTAAGTAGTGTTTGAGGTCAAAATATGTGAAAAGAAGAGTGAGACATGGTTTTAGATAGTTTTAGAGGGACATTAAACACTAGATTAGTATGAAACTAATCTTAAAATCTTATATTTTACATGAATTCAGCCCCTACATACATCAACATAGTCAAATGCATGCTCAGGGAATGTATAAAGAGGTATCTTAAACGAATTTGAAGCATTTTGGCATCTACAAGTGTTTTTAAGCACCCAATTTTGATAAAAATCATAATTATGACCTTAAAATCACCCCATTCCATCATAAATACCATTTAAAATATGGATAAACTCACTATTTTAACACAGTCATTGGTATGTCCTTTGATAGTCACTTTTGGTGCATGAAAGGTTGTTGAAGAGTTTAAGGTGTGTTGGAGGGTTTAAAACTCATATAATTGTTTTATAATAATATATCTATGTTAATAAATATTAATTTTATCTTTAAATATAATTTAAACTCTAATTTATATGCAAACCATGGCCTTGAAGAGGCTAAAACAAGCAAATATGCTTGTAGCACCAAAGGACACTTTCACACCCACCAAGAAAGATGACACATTTAGTATGATTTTATGACATGGTAAATATCCCATGATAATTTTTACAATAAAATAAGATTATATTAAAATATTAAATTGACTCTTTGGAGGAAATTTGAATTCTATAGTTAAGACACCCATTCGAGCCACTTGATCAAGTGCTCGTATCTTTCACCACAAGAGTATTTTGGAAAAAATATCATATCATGATTTTAAAAACCATATTAAAATATAAATCTTTAAAATTTGAGTTTTTTTAGGTTTTTGTGCTTTATGAACAATCTTCGAGAGCATAAGCTTATCTTCAATGTTTGCAAATCCAATAGGTAAATTTCCTTCACGTGGTAGCTTTTCATACATTTTTCATGGGAACCCAATATTATTAGGGAATATTAGGGGTTATTTATACTAAAACTTCATGGAAATAAGTTTGGATATGAAGGATTGTACCATATGAATCATCTTTAATAAGATTCACCTCTGAAACCCTTTAAAACCCTCATAGTGACCAATTTTGAGAAAACTTGATTTGAATGAAATCAAAACCTCATGGATTAACCTTAAACCTCTTAATACATCGATTAAAATTATATTTTGTTGAAACAATGCTAATTATTTGTATGGAATTATATGAATCAGAGAAGAAATCAAGTTTTTTGGAGAAAAACACAGAAACTAAGGTACAAAGTAGTTAACATGAAATCCAATTCATGGGGATTGAAGTTTAAAAATTATTTTTCCAAATAAAATAATAATTTTTTCATAAATATTCCTATAATTTTCCCTACCATCTCCTTTAAAACAACTAATCTACAGGAAAATGAGGCAGAATTGACCTAGTCAACCATGGTGATTGAGTTACAAGATTTTCTTCATCAAGAGCACCTATCTCATGGTGTGAGGAGTTTTTAAAGTTATAAATTTCATTTTTTTATATGTTTCATTTTTTTAATTCTATTTATAATTGTCTCCAAATATAATAAGATAGGCTACTAGGCCTAATATGCTTAGTGGGCCTAATTGGTCAAATAATTGATGATGAAATTGGCATTAGAATCTATCAAATATGTTTAAATGAAGTTTTCATGCAACTTATATGATATTTAATAGTAAATTCCATTCATAATTCATCCTTTAAGTTCCTTTTCATACAAGGGAGAGATTAAGAAGCAATTAACTAGTTTTAAGAGACCATTTCTCTAAGTTGACTAATCATGAGCTAATTTTCAATTCATGCATTATCCAAGGTTTTAATTGAAATAAATGACATTAACATAATAATATAAATTAAAAGGGATTTAAATAAACCAAAATATGTCGTATCTTCATTAAAAAGAGATCTTTCCCATGTCAAATGGGCCCACCTATTCTTTCCAATGCCAACAGGAGTTCATGCAAGGGTTTTAGGATAAAGAGATATCTTTATGACTTTTGATAAGATTTGTAACTCAAACATGGATTTATTTAATATGAATTTCAATTCCTCTTCTCTTTTCAATTCCAATATCTTGGCTAATTCTCTTCTATCTTCTATATATTCAAGCTTTCAAGCCAATTTTTAAGATCTCTTTCTTGGGCATGACTAAACTCTATCAAGATTGAACTTTGTAATCTTTTGAGATAATAAAATGACTCTTTTCAAATTCCCATATTCTAGTATAGTGTGTTTATGTTATTTTTTTAAATATGTTGTAGTATTTTCTCTTTTTTCATGTCGTAATCTCACCTAACTACTAGTATGCTAACTTATGTAAGTCATGTTCAATGTTTGATGTCATTTGACTTAGTTAATAATGGATATAATTGGATGGTTAGAGACTTGAATCAATCTTATTCCATAATTTCCCTCATGTTTTAATCATTTTATGAAACCTCTATATGAAATATTGCTGCATATGAGTCATTTGGAGTTGTAGATTCAATTATTTGATCATCTTATCAGTGTTTTAGGATCTCAAATAGAGTGGATGAACTAATAATAAGAATCCATAACCGATAATAGGAATAGATTTCACTTTTTAGTTAATATTTTTAACCATTTTCATCACAAAAATTATAGTATATTTAGTAATAGTGAGAAAATTGATACATCAAAGGAGATAGCCTCATCAAAAATAGATATCTAATCTAAGTTCAGGTGTCCCACACCTCAAATCATTCCAATGTTAGTCCAAATGTGAAGGAGTTTCAAAGCATTCTGTTAGCCTTTAATTATGGTGTTATCTAGGTTGTTAATATTTCTTACACATTTAATGGGACATAATTCAACCATTGAAGTAAAAATTTGTAGCATGTTGGTATTCATAATTAGTTTCATGTACTTTTATGGTCCTTAACTCAAAGGTAATGGAAAATTTTGATCATAATTCACTTGATATTCGTGAATTTTCTAGGCTATGGCAGCATATAAAGAAGATTTATATCATTCATATCCTTATCAATAGTTATAGTATAATCCATATGCATCTCATCCTCATAGATATGAGATATATCCATTCCAAGAGGAACTACCCTTCCAAATGTCACCAAATATTTATGATGAGATGGAGGAGATGAAGAAGATAAACCAAATTATTTTTGAAGAGATATTAGCCTACAAACAAGAAAAATTAGGTAACCAATATCAATATCAAAAGTCACTACCTCTTGTTTCCCCATATCAATATCTATGGATTCTAACTACACCTTGGCAATAATTTTTCCTAAGCATGCCCTAAGATACAATACCTTTAGTATAAGAGATTCATGAACTCATGCTTCTAAACTAGAATCAAATACAGTAGTTAGATGTTATTTTGGAAAGCAAGAAAGAAGTCATTCATGCCACACCCATCCATTTTGAAAATCCCAAGGCCATTCCTTCATGAAAATTCATACAAGAAAAATTTCAATAGAAAGAGGAGGTGAAGGTGATTTAGGTTGAGCAGCTCCATGAGAAAAATTAGGCATCAGTGGTAACATCTCCTTTAAGCCTTTCTCAGCTTCTTGATTACTTTTAGTGGTCTACCATGCCTATTCTTTGTGAGGTAGTTCAAGAAGTTGCATCTTAGGTATATGAATATGGGAATGATTTTAATGAGAAAGAGAAGAAAGACATCATCACTGGGACTGATTCAATCTCTCAATATGAAATGATAAATGAATTCAAAGAGGTGAATTTGGTGTACAAGTACAATAATAAGTACATGAAGAAGAGCTTGTCAATGTTCAAGAAGAAGGTACTCAAATTACTTAATTTGAAGTGGTTTCTCAAGACTTAATTGATCACATATAATTTTTCATTCATCATGACAATCCACATGTGCTTGAAGTGATAGAAGTCAATTTATAATCAACAAAAATATGATGAATAACAACCTAATTTTGAGAGCATCCCAAGTCATCATGTTGATATTGAATATGAAACAATCATCATTGACCAATATCAAATACCAAAATATGACTAACAACTTTATGTTCATGATGAAGAGATTCCAATTATACTTCACATTGATGAGAACCAATCACTGGATTTATTTGATGTCATTATCTCAGGTTGCTCTTTACTTAATTATGATACATTTCAAGTTGAGGTTAGTACTTCCATCAAGCATAATGAAACTAAATCTTCAATCAATCAAATCAAGGAGGTTGGTTTCTCAAGAGATGACTTTTTTGAGTATCTCAAGAAAGGCTATCAGAATATATTTTCATCTTCAAATGTTTTTCTACTTTTGGAAGCTAAGTATGAACTCAAATGGCCTAAACAAGTCACAAAATCATATCCATATCACTTAAAGGCTAGATTTGAAAATATGACATAAGAGACACCTTAGATTGCCCAACATTATCATGGTCAACAATTCATGATTGAAGAAGAATTGAGATTATTCCTATAAAGTGCATGCATCTAGGAGGAGTATGACTAGGTCTTGGAATCATGTCTACATGTCATGCACCTAAAATTGGCATTAGAAGAACTAGTTTCTCCACCAAGAGATTATGAAGATGCATATGGTCTTAGCTAAAAAAGAGAGCTATTAAGAGATACAAAACATAATTCAAGATTTTATGATGGATAAAATATATTTACATTTAACACTGGATAAAAATATTTCACTTCAAGTTAGTTGTTTTATGTTTGTCTTGTTTCAATAAGTGATTAGCACAATAATTAATTTTCTTCCCTTTTGTTGTGTTTGTCCTATTTTTCTATTTTCTTAGGTTAGTTGTCCGTTTTTTTAGTTTATTTATTTTTTATTTTCATTATTATTATTTTCATAGTCTAAAGAGGTGTTACAAAGCCCAAAAGAGTCTATTTAATGTTCAAGAGAGTCATCAAGTAAATTTGTCATGTTTCAAATTTCCATTATCACGTGAAATTTACTAGGTTATTTTGACCAGCAGGTAGGTCAATCCCTTTGAGTCACCAAAAATGTTGGTAATTTGACCTATCAAGGCCAAATACTAACCCCTATAATTCAAAACTTTTTAGGATACCATCAATAGCTTCTCAATGGTGATCAATTATATGCATTTCACGTAAAAAGACATTTTTCCATTTCTAAACGATAAAATTGGTCTCAAAAGGTCATTAAATTATGAAAAACATCTTCAAATATATTTAAATATTTGTAATATCCTTGGTTTTAAAGTTTCATACAAAGAAAAGGTGATTTCATGTGTTTTTAAACCCATAAAGGCCCTTTACTAGCTCCCACATGCTAATTTTGGCTTCCCAAAGCATGGAAAATGATTAATATTCATTTTAAAATGTTAATAGACTTAAATATCCTTATATTTCATAAATGTGGTTGTTCTAAATTCAAATTGTGAATAAAATCAAAGAAAGATGCTTTTTCATGTATTTTCTATAGGAGAAGTATGGACATGTACAAATTTTCATAAAACTAAAGATTGAATCAGGAATAGCATGGAATGGTAGTTTTCCATGAATAATTTCATGGCATTTGGACTCAAAATAGGCCCTAAACTAGTCTCTTCCTTTCACTTTTCTAGTTTTCACATAGTGATAGGCCTACAAGTTTCATGATGGTATGATTTGGACAGGAAAGGTACATGACTAAATTTATGGTCAAAGAAATCAGACTCAGAGGGATCCTTGATGGATAAAGTGGATATAATTTTTTTTTAATATCCCTCATGAATCATCCATTTAAATTAAGGTTAAATTATATAGTTTTGCATCCATGAAGGCAACCGATTTTCTTCAATTTCTCCTCACCATGGTATCATTTCAAGAAAATATCAATTTATGGAGCTTATCAAGAACCTAATATACCTTCCCATGGAGTTATATGTATCCTTTTAATATTTTTAAAGGTAAAAAAAAGTATCTCTCATAAGATAAGTGTAAATTTGCAATCTATGATCTCCAAAAGAGAATTGTATGGTCAGGGGAAGAAAATACAACATAAAGATTTGACGGGAGTTTGTTTTCACAGTGTCCATCATGTTGAAATTTACTCTAATAAAAATTCTCAAAGTTTTAATCAATTTTAATTTCTAATAATCTCATCATGTTCTCTCATGCTTCACTAAGAAATCTTGTTTTAGCAATTTTTATGATTTCCTACCATATTTTAAGGTTTTACCAAAGTACTTGGTTTCAATTTTATAATATTTTGCTCTTTAAATTTTTTTGAAATTTATCTTGCTTGAAGAGGATATTTACATACTTGTATAGGAGTCTTAATTTTAATCTTGGCATGCTCCTAGTACCCATTTTTCACCTTCATCTTGTTCCATCCCCATTAACATAGTCATCCATAGCCATTATCACTATGTTCATGATTATTTTCCCTCTACATCTTGTTTCCATCCACATAACCATCTCTCACCTCCCTTCCATCCTCTTCCATCCCATGAGAAAAATATCAAAAATGAGTTAGGATCATCTAGAGATGTTCATGATTATAATGGACTATAATGACTTTAAAAACCTTGCTAAGCTATCATAAAATGATGATCTACATCGATAAAGTATAATTAATGGTTTTTCTATGAAATACAAAAGAAGGTACGAAAAGATACCCTTGAAGGTCTTTATTTCAAAGTATCTCCTCAAGCCGACTAGATTAGAGACAAAGAACATATTCATGTCTTTTGACTTTAATTAAGGTCAAACTTAGTTAACTATATACAATATATTCATATCCTCATTCTCTTAAAAGTCATGAGATGAAAGTGATCAATGTTGGGGTTTTATAGCCAAAGTAAAGCCATAATGTCAAGTATGATGGAATAGAATAAGTACAAAGGATAAAGTAAGGATTTGAAACAAATGGTGATTGTCATATTATATATAAAATGAGCCTACATCTAGCCCCTAAGTAAAGACTACAACCAAGAAGGTAGGCCATTATATTGAAGAGACTAAAAGACATAAACCTTCTATGAGGGAGTTGATGTTGTTAAGAGATCATGTTATGATATTAAAACACTCCATACACCTTACCTATTGTTCAAGATTCCAAGAAACATTTTGACCCTCCTCCATTATATACATGTACCTACAGTCAGGAATGGACAAGGGGACTATTCTCAGGAAAGTGGAATAAGGAATATGTAGGTGGTAGGTGGAATAAGGAATATGTAGGAACAAGATGTTGATTATAAAACTTAAGTCAAAGACACCGTAAATGAAATATAGACTCAGTTTAACTTATGTGTTTACTTGAATATATAACTATAACTAAACTAAGCATAGCAAGGTTTCAAAGCATAAGGAGAAAGAAGGCAATATCTCAAGAGGATTTCATGATCGTAGTAAGGTTTATTGTTCACATAGGGTTTAATGAACTAATTAATAGTAGAATCAAGTCAAGATGATTCAAGAGCATAATATCAAGAAAATAAGAGGAAGATTGTCTAAGTAGTAACACAGTCAAATTTAGCCTTATAGGAAGACCTATAAGTAGTAAAGAAGGCTATAGTAAAATAGGTCAATGGTACTTGAATGTCCATAAAGAGTTTTTAAAATTTCAAAGAGGGTAGTGAGATAATCATTATGAGAGATATTTATGAATTTTAGCAAGACTTTATGCTTTATTCACACTCTCTAAGCATAAAATAACTTACTCGTAGTCTGTATAAAGTACAAGTAATAAATATAGTCAAGCATAATAAAAAAGAAGTCTGTCAAATTATGGAGTATCATGATAGTATGAAGTATCCATTATTAAGGATGGACTTTATTGAGGTCAAGGAGGGGATAGAGAGTATGGATGATGATCAAATCAAACTATAATCAAACATCATCTCATAAAACCACCATCTACAAAATGTAGTATAGTCAAGCATAACAATAGAACATCAATTTTCATGATAATAGTGGTATGTTGTAAATGAAGATATGATCTACTAAAATAAAATACATACAAGTGATGGAATTGTGTGAAACTTTAAATATTACTTTTTTATTTTCATGTAAAAAGACATAAAATAAACATGTACAATCATATACAAGGTTTCCTTGAAATAATATAAGGTTGTCTACAAGATAGTATGCAAAGGAATGAGTGTATAGTCATATGTAAGGTTTTGGATTTGAAAAATATTTATGAGAATAATACGATGAAGATGATTCAAGAGGAATATAATGGTTTTAAAAACCATGACACATTCATCACTTTTATGAGGATGCACTTACAACCATCAAAAAAACACATGCTTCTCCTCAAACTTGTACTAAGTTGAAAACATAATGGCCTTTAAAAGAATTTCATATTAAATGAGATTTTTTAAGGATAAAAATTTATGATTTCATCAATGATCATAAGGGGGTTATAAAAGAGAAACACACAATCAATTTTACTTAGTAGAAGCCACTTACAACCATACAAGGGTTTTAGTATAAATTTAGTCATGTTTTAAGCATGAAGTAAGATGAGAAACATAGTGGTATCGAAGGAGGTAACATGATAAAGAGGATAATTCATGAGAATTAGGCTAATATATGAGTCTAGAATATAATTATAAAGGGTGCTCCAAAAAAATACAGTCATTGAACTTATCATACCCTATAGTCATGAGAATATAATCATCCTTCATGACTAGTTCATGTGAATTGAGGGTTAGGGGTGTTTATAGGAGATATATAGTAAAAATAAGATATCAAGGAAGTGATAATTTTATTTTTAATATGTCATGGATCTCAAATTACTAACTATACTCACCTATAGCTCATATGCATGGCTTATCTTCTAAACACAATCATATGGGTAAATATGCATACAAGAGCTCTCATATCAAGAACTAGACATATGAATATATCTCTAGTAAAATAAATAAAAATTTTGAATACCAAAACTATTAAATAGCAACAAGGTGATTCAAACTCATAAGGGTGATAGTACATAACTAAGTGTATGAAATATGACTTTGTGAAGTTAAGTAAGCATTATTTCAGGTCAAAACATGGTAGAAGAAGGGTGAGAGATGGTTGAAAAAAATTTGAGAGGACTATTAAACACTAGATTATTTTTAATATAATATTAAAATATTTTATTTTACATGAAGGTACCCCTTACATACATCAACATAGTCAAATGCATGTTCATTCAATGCATAAAGAGACGCTTTGAAGGAATTATGAAGCTTGTTGGTATGTACAGGTGGTTTTATGCCCCCAAATTTGATACACATCATAATTGTTACCTTAAAAATTATTTCCATCCTCAAGACCATTTAAAATGTGGATAACCTCACTGTTTTAACATAGTCATTAGTATATCCTTTGACAACCTCTTTTGGTGCAAACAAGCTTCTTAAAGAGTTTAAGGTGTGTTTGAGGGTTTAAAACACATAAAAGTGTTTTATAAGCATTAAGGTATGTTATTAAATCTTAATTAGACATTTAAAAAGTATTCAAAATCCAATTTATATGCAAACCATACCCTTAAGGGATAAAAAAGATAAACAAACGTATAGCACCAAAGGACACTTGTAGACTCACCAAGAAAGATGACACCTTGAGTTTGATTTGATGACATGGGATAGATAACATGATTATTTTTTGAATCAAATAATATAATAGGAGAACTTCAAATTGGTTCTTTGGAGGAGATTCAAACTTTATGTTTAACGCACCCATTTAAGCCACTTGATCAAGTGCTTGTATCTTTAACCACATGAGGAGTTTAGCCAAATGATATTAGGATGATTTGAGAACCCATGAAATTATAATTACTTAATAATTTATTTTGGTTAAGGGGATTTTATTTATGAACAATCACTAAGAGCGTAAGCATATCCAGAATGCTTACAAACTCTATAGGCAAATTTTATTCACATGGTATCATTTCATACCTTTTGCATGGGAACCCAATATTCTTAAGGAAGTTGAAGGGGTATGTACACTAAAAATTCATTGGATTAAGTTTGGTTTCTTAGGAATGTGCCTTATGAATCATTTTAGGAAAATTCACCTTCAAAACCCTCCCAAACCCTCATGATGACTAGTTTTGAGAAAAGTTGATTTTATTACAATCAAAACCTCATGGATAAACCTAAAAAATATTCAAAAATCAATAAAACTTATATAGGGTCCCACATAGCTAATTGTTTATATGAAATTGTATGAATCAAAGTAGAAATTAGGCTTAATTGACCTAGTCAACCATGGTGACTGAGTTGCAAGAGTTTATTTACCAATATCACCTATCTCATGGTGTGAGGATTTTTTACAGGTTTAAATTTTATTTTTAAGGTTTCATCATTTTGATGCAGGCTTAAGTGGTCTCCAAATACAATAAAATAGGCTACAAGATCTAATTGGCCTAATAGGCCTAATTGGTCAAAAAATTGAAGATGAAATTGGCATTGTAATATTTTAAATATATTTAATTGTATTTTTCATGACACTTATCTACTCTTAAAGAGTAATTTACATGCATAACTTACCCTTCAAGTGCCTTTTCATGCAAGGGAGAGTTAAAGAAGCAGTTAACTAGTCTTTAGAGCCCATTACTCTTAGTTGACTAATCATGAGTTAACTTTCAATTCATGTATTATTCTTAGTTTTCATGAAAATAAAGGACCTTCATATCTTAATATAATTTAAAATGGAGTTAAATAAACCATAAAAAGAGCTTTGACATGTAAAATGGACCCATTTCTTCTTTCCAAAGCCATTAGGAGTTCATTCAAGGTATTCAAGATAAAGAGATGTATATATGACTTTTGATAAGATTTGTAACTCAAATTTGAATTGAGTTAATATGAATTTCAATTCTTCTTCTCTTTTAAATTCCAATATCTTTTCTATTTCTCTTTCATCTATATATTAAGACTTTCAAGCCAATTTTTAATATCCCTTTCTTAGGCATGAGTAGACTCTACCAAGACTGAGCTTTGTAAACATTGATGATAATAAAATTATTATTTGAATATTATGTATTATAGTATAGTGTGTTTATATTAGTTTATTTGAACATGTGACAATATTTTCTACCTTTTGAGGTCCTAATCTCACCTAGCCATTAGTATGCTAACTTATACAAGTCATGTTCAGTGTTTGATGTCATTTGACAGAGTTAATAGTGGATATAATTGACTTGTTAGTTCCTTGAATAATTCATATTCCATCATTTACCTAATTCTTTAATTATTTGATGAAACCTCTATATGAAATACTTATGCATAGGATTCATTTGGAGTTGTAGATTCAATTATTTACCTATTGTATTAATGTTCTAGGAAATCAAATAGAGTGGATAAACTAGGAATATGGGTGTATCACCAAAAATATGATTAGATTTCTCTTTCAGTTAATATTTATAACCCTTTCCATCTCAAATAGTATATAAGGTTTTAGTAATAATGAGTAAGGTGATACATTAGGGGAGGTATCCTCATAAAAACTAAAGGTCTTGTCTGAGTTCATGGTCCCATACCTCATATCGTTCCAATGTTAGTTTAGGTGTTAAGGAGTTTTAGAGAAATATACCAACCTTTAAGTAGGGTGATATTTAGCTTGCTAACATAACCATAAATAAAATTTCATGGAAACATATAATTAAAAAATAAACAATGAATAAAATTTCATCCCATATAGGCATGCAAAAAAGTACATCTCATGTAAGACATCCTATTCATCAAATAGCTTCCATCTCTTTACCTTCCTCAAAGAATACTCTCCCTAGGATGACCTGATAGTAGATGGAGACCCCTCTAATGCATTGGATTGTTCTAAGGTCTCATTTAGGTCCTACACTCATATCTCACTTGCAGCTAAACCTTTTCAAAAAAAAGATTTTTTTAATTTATTTAAACATGCACTTATTGCATGCTCGTGATCTCACTCAATATATCTTTCATGACAAAATAAGTCAATGGTAAGCTCATCTATATGAATATGAATCTCAAATATGGGAGAAACATGAAAATTTTCCCTACTATTCATATGACAGGACTATCATATGTCATAGGACAAACTTGCATACACAATACATTTACATAAGTTATATTTTCCCCATGTATGTAGTAAAATTATTTATAAAAGTCTAATTTTACAATTAAAAATTACAAATTAATATATACCTCTATCAACACCTATGTAGATGACATTGCAAAAACAATGACTATTTCTATCTTAGCTCACAGAGAGGGAGGAGTGTCTCCTTGAGCCATCAAATGTTTATGTAAAAAAGGTCTCACTTAATTTTATATAAAATATTATATATAAAAACCATGCATATCATGAAAATATAATGTAAACCAAGAATCATAGAAGTGAAATTACCATACAATGTGTATATCATGAAAAGAAAATGTAAATAAAGAATAATGGAAGTGTAACTTCCATACAACATGTAATGGCCAAGAATAACAAGTAGTTTTCATGTTTGAGTTAATATAAAAATTTTAATACATGTAGGAAGTGTGAGTGGAAGAGTAGTATGTCGAAATAATAGTAGAACTTCGATAAGGCAAAGTTAGAGAGAGAAAAAGAATAAGAGACATATCAAGAACTTTGTCCTTACATGTAAAGGTTCTTTGGATAGTGAAAAATACCATTATATATTTACTGGGGTAACGTTGAGTTACGCATATAGGGCCATCATCCTTATATTATATGCATCATATCTATCATTTATATCTCTATATATAATACATGGACTGATATCACATTCATTTATAATAGATGGATGACTTGATATTTTTGAAAGCACTTAACAAACAAAAAGGAGTGATCCATGGTGAATCTACCTCTTGAAGAAGGTGTGTGTAAATAAAATTGCACCAATATGTTGAGGAAGTGAGGTCCTTGTTCAATATATCAATTTTTATCCATTTAAATATATTATCTTGTTTGGAATTAAGAAAATAAAATTGGCAAGTAGTTTGGATGTTGAATTGGAAGAAACTACAAGGTGTAATTATTGGGGCTATCACATATTTTATTACAAACACAAATTATGGATCTCCCCTAAAGCTTGTCAATGGGGCTAAAAGCTATTGAGAGCCAATGCAATTTTTCCTTGGATAAGGAATGTTAAATAGAGTGGTTTTCTACTCTTTATACTTTTGTTATAGCCAAAGCAATAGATGTAATCAAGCATTACAATTAAAATATAAACACAAATAAAAAGGTGTAATGAGATATTACAATTGAATTATCATGTGTATTAAAAGTTTGTGTCTCAAACACGAGAAGGTAAGGTCAACACCAAAATTTATAGTCCCCCTTTCCAAAACATTTCCCCTTCATAAAAACCACACTTCTTATATTGGTGATCAAATATTATAACTTGAATAAGATCTTTTAATAAAACGAAGAAAGATTTAATTCCTAATATCACTATGTCTTAAGTGAATTTACTTAATAAAATATAAATTTATTTAAATAACTATTTCATTAACTTTATTTAAGTAAGTTAATTTATTGTTGGAGCCTTAGTCACAGTCCTTTACATCTAAGAAGACTTTTAGAGTTGTATTGTTATGTTAATGATCCACTAAGTATGATTGTTAATGTTTTAATAATCAGTGACTAATTTTAAGGTTCTAATTAGGTCTACATTGATATTATTTGAAAGTAAATATAATTAATTTAGCCAACTATTTTAATTGTGGGTGTGTATGCTATTAATCCTAAAAAAATTTAAAGTTGAATTAATTGAATTCGTAACCTATTTATGAGTTGGTTTTAGGTAGGTTAATAGTCAAAATTGTTCAATTAGGTTTGAAATTAGTTGATTTGGGTGGATTTGATACAATATAATTAGTGGTTATACCAACCAATGAACTAAAATAGAATTGTATAAATTGATATTGAAGTAATGGAGAAAGGTGTCAAATTTATGAGTCATCTTTAAATTTTCCAATTATGATGGGTCTTAATATGTTAAATCTAATTCCTTATATTTTTACCTTTCATGCAAATTTCTTCTCTTTTACATTAAATTCCATTGTTATTATCACTCATTCTCAAGGGTAACATGTGGATTTATGTATAATGGCAATGGTGACATAAGTCAAAATGAGAATATGGCTATTTTGAGCTTAGAAAATTCATTCTCAAGATAGTGTTACCTACAAGGATCCCTAGATCTATGTGTTCCAAATTTTATAATTATCCTTGTGGCATGTGAACTACATTTATCTAATATGGAATGATATTATTCATGGGATCATTATGGGATTTACCAAAATTAGTTATATAATTACCATTGAGCACATTCTCATATCTTGCAACTATTGTGGTCCCACTTTAATGGTTTGTGATACCTCATGACAACTTCTAAAAGTTTGTGATATCCCTAAGATGATTAACTCATCTCCAAAACTTGTGGACAGCTGTATTTATAGAGGAGGCTGACGATTTTGAAGCTTTAAAGTTGTTTTGAGTTTGTATGGTATGGTTTCACTGTCAATAGCCTTTAATTAGGCCTAGGAGACCTAATTAGTCTTAATCGGTGTTGAATTAGGTGTTTTCTAAAGAAAATTAAATTATGAAATTACCCACATGATTTATATGATGTAAAGGGGTATATTAATGTGGTTTCAATTTAGTTAGGAGATTTTTAGTTTCCTCATAATAAGGAGGTTTGCCTCAAAAAAGGGTTAATAGAAGGAAGGTGTCAATGGACAAAGAAGAGTTAAGTGAAAACTTGAAGATTTAGGGTTGTGTGGAATGGTTCGATGAATCAAATGAGATGTAATTGAGTAGGCAAATTATCTTATGATTATTAAGGATAGAAAAAATCAAAATATCATGAAAACCAATGAACACACATTAGAATATTGTAAAGAACAAAGCAAGGATAAAGAGAGAGAACATGAAAATAGATTATGAACTGAGGAGGTTGATGTTAAAAGGAAATATTATAGATACCTAGTTGATCAGTAAAATGACTTCAAGTAAAGATAGAGGATTAAGTGAATACAAGGAGGCTTAAGACCCATTGAGTAGGTAAGACAGAACAAGAAAGACTTAATAAATTCAAAGTGATAAAAGAGATAAATAGGATGAAGACATAAGACAAACAATGATTAGAAAATATTAGTGCTAGGTATTTGGTAGAGGTAAGTGTCTATTTCCATCCATATTAAGGAAGCTTGTTAGAACCCATGCATCAATATAATTGATAGATAAATTTAAATTAGGCTTACAACATAAATATACATAGAGCATAATATTAACTCAAAATTTTACCTTTGTATAAGTAAAAGCTTCCATCCTAAAAGAGATAGATGTAGAATTGAATGGGCCAGTAGCTAGATTCAAATATGTAATTAACAACCATGAAAAATGAAATGTTATAAATGTTGATTGTGATGATGAAGGCACCATCACCTCCTGTAACATAAAAATGACATATATATTATTCAGTTTATATGTAAATTAATTTTTATCTAAATTAAATTTCAAAATATAACTTAAATTTAACATCACATTTATATAAAATATACCTACATCTATGTAGTGGTTGATGTTTGCAGACCAAATGTGCATGATTAAAACTCATCTCCCATAATAATATTACCCAAGACCTCTAAACCACTAGTGTCATCATCATCATAAGGTCTAGTTCACACATCCCCATATAAATTACAAGTATGGGTCAGGTATGCAAACTAGGTGGTGTATCTCTAGCATCACTCTATGAGAACTTACTCATGTGTTGAATGAGTATATCAATGAGTGAACTAAGAGGATGCAGAGTGTTAATATACATGACCTATCAATCTATAAATGGGATATCAAGCTCAAGTAGCTTTTAGATATGGATATATGCAAGCCAATTAGGTGCATGACATGTACTTGGTCGATCCAACACAAAGGCTTTTACTCAGCACTGAAATATACTATAATCAAAATAGTTTAGAATCTTAGTAAGGAAAAAATTATATTAGAGTTTCCTCAAAATTTATAATGTGACCTCATGGTTATTTCATAATGGATAATCAAACGCTATCCACCATCGATCCCTAAAATTGGTTATGATTAATATATTTACATAGTGATGGATTGGAAAACATTTAGTGGTTATGGGAAATGAGATATTGGTGTCTAGGTCAATGAATAAGGAAAAAATGGATTTTTTTTAGCATTTATTTGTTCTTGACCTCAAGCACTAACAAATTTTTAGCATAATAAGCCTTACAACTATCCCTATATGAAGTCCATCTATTAATTTAACTTATTATAAATTAAAGTTAACCTAATAATCTTTGTAGGGAGTTGGTTAGCTGGGTGAGGTAGGGGATGGTCAAAGTGTGATCCCTCATTGTCCCAATAAATTATTTAATTTCAATTTTATTTCCCACAATACTATCAATAAGAATCTCTTAAATGCCAGGGGGTGTTATGGAAGTATAGGAGGGTTAGGTGGAGGGATAAGAGGAGGAGTAAGGTGGTTTTATAGAGGGTGAGGTGGAGTGTTAGGAGGATGAGGAATAAGTAGGTTCCGCGAAGGGTTAAAAGGTTTAGTAGGATGGGATGTTGAAAAAAAACAAATTACAACTAAAAATTAGGGTTAAACAATGAAAAAAATGAAAAAATAGGGTTAACAAGGGTATATTTTTTATCACTTACCTCTTATACATGGTAGCATCATTGATTAGTAGCTTGTCAGGATGAATTTGGTGGATTCTTCTCACTATTTTGTCTATCTCACACAAAAGACGATCCTGGAAGCTGGAGTAAAGCAAGGAAATTCAAATGCAAAATGATGAATTTACATTCAGGTTTCATTTTATTTTATGTGACATAGGTAATGTGATTACATTATTAAAATGATCACATTATTAACATGATCATGTTATTTATTAATGCAATTGTGTGACCTAAAATATACACAAAATTATCCCCAAACTCTGTGGACTTTCCCCCTTGAATTATTTATTTTAGGATGAAAACATATACTTTGTATTAATGACCTTAACATTTTTTGTGTGCATGAAATAGATACAATGTTTGGATTCATAGAAACCATATTTTTATCATTTGATTTTGTAGGCATGTCTTTCTTTGAAAAATAAATTGTTAGAAACCTTATTTTTAGAATGTTTATTTATTTATCTTGAGTTTAATTCTTAAAATTATGTTCTTTCTCTTTTTTTAACAATTACTTTTAAATATTTTATTTCTCTAATTTTTGCATTTGAAATTTTTTTGCTTTGAATTATCCTTTGGTATTAATAATTGTTTGTTTTTACACTTTTTATTTAAGATATGCACTCATAATTTGAGTTGGTCGGTTAATTAATGTATCTATTATAGGATCACCACTATGAAATCTACTTTATATTTTTTCTTCAAGGTAAAAAAACAATCTGTATGAGGCTTATGCTTTATATGATATGTACAATAGTGTTTTTACATTCTAAGATGATTTATATGAGGTATATGGATTAATTTGTTTTGAATCATTTCCCTTAGAATCTTAGTTAGACTCTTATTGGACTTTTGTTCACTTGTTGAATTACTATTTGTAGATGAATTCTCTTTTAGCTTATTATTTTGATATGAAACCTTTTTGGGTATGCCATTACTAGATGAAGATTCAAAAATGCGATTGACACTATCATATGTTGAAACTATTCTATTAACTTTCTCATCAGGACTATTTGATATTTTATGAATTTAAGAACAAAAACCATAGGTGATTTATACTAAATATGTATACACACACCATATAAGGGAGATTTTTAAGTTTGATGGGTTTGAGAAAAGATATATCGATTACCTTCATTTTAAAACATGGGATGGGATATTGTACGCCTTAGAGTAATGATAACATGGATGTGGATATAGGCAAAGTAGATATCACCCTCATTAGGGTGAGAAGGATAACAAGGCTCATTTTTATCTATTTTAATATTTATAAATATTGATATGATAATATGATAACAAAGACACAAAAATTCTAGTAGACAATCCAACATGATAGGCAAAATCAAGACTACAAATAAACACAAGAAGCCAAAACCCTAGGAGGTTGGAAACCCTAGATAAAATAATGGTTGAATAAGAATACACATGGGTTGGGTTCACCAAAAAAATTACACTAAATTTCATATATGAAATATGGTTAATAATATATAAATACTTCATGTATAATGGTGATAAACTAATCTATTGTAGGCCAATTAATAACAAACCTAGAAAAATGAAAATTCTAAATTATGATACTGATATATGCTAAATATAAAAAATAATAAACTATAAAGATATTAAATTTATTTGAATATGAAATATAAATTATACTTAGTTGGGTTTACCATGTGCAAGAAAATCTAAACTAAAAGTAGCTATAAAGTATACAATATTTGTATTCTAGATCAGTCTTTGGTTTCTAGAAATTGTAGTTTTGTAGCTGTGAATGTTGCCATCATATCTAGATAATAATTTTGACTCTAGTTTTTAATTATAATGTAAGTGTCTATTAATAAATAATAAATATATATCTATGTAAATAGCTTCACTTTTTTGGGGTTTATTTCACCTTTATGCTGAGATATTAAGATTTGGTATACAAGCTACCACTCTTTGATAATTGATCAAACCCTAACTCTTCACCTTTATTAACCCTTATAATGTGTTTTACAAAAATGGGTTGGTGGGATCATAGTTTAAATATGACCTAAATGAATCTTCTATCACTAATCACTTTCTATATAGCCAACACTCTAAAGAGGGCCTCATACATATGTATTTCTCCCCTATGTGTGGGAGTGTGTACATAAGGGTTAAATACAATATATGATGATGCACAAAATGATTTATCTTGTAACTTGAAAATACCTCTCATAGTATCATATTTGAATGTTTTAAAACTTTCATATCACTATATTGTGACTGATAAATAAATACGAATGAATAGGCCAAGATAACTTAGTTGTATAATTTAGTGAGTGAGAATTGGTAGTTGATTTCTTAGTATTTTATAGATGATGAATGTGATGGGTTAGAATTTTATTTATATGACACCTTATGAAAATATATCACAATAGTATTTAATAATAAAAAATAAACCAACCCATAGGTTTCGGAACATTTGCAATGTTGATCAATGTTTAAAAATAGATGCTAGATAATGATATAGAAACTACCATCATTATTAATGTTCCTCTATGGCCAATAGTGTATGAAAATATTTAAAAAAGAAGTACATATATTAAAATTACATTGTATTATGTTCATCACGTTTTAATATTTTTGTGTAGTGAAGGAGACCTATGTCATCAGAATGATATGGATCAAACTAAAATATAAGAATTTAGGTACATTTAGATGGCAAATGTAAGACTTTTAAAAACAAGGAGTTATACAACTAAAGGGTAGATCCTTATTTTATATTTATGAAATTTAGAAGACTAAGATGATATAAATATTTAGTTTTACTCTCCACACTAATTTATTGAATATTTTATGAAATTATTTCATTATTTTTTGTCCCATTGAATTAAATATCTCATCTTATTTAAAATTTATATGAGGGTATTTAAATGAATATTTGATGTCATACAATGTCTTACTATGGGCAGGAATGATTTTCATATATTGTTTTAAGGTATCATATTTTGACATGCTTACAAAGTAAAATAATTTAATCTAGTTAACTGTAGAATTATGAATTCTCTAGTATGCATCTAGTGCAACAATATGTTCTTCTACATATTTTTTATCTTTTCTAAAGTTGGGTAATTTGGTATTCTAGGCCATTTTAGCTTGATTAAAACTTGTAGTTTCTCTACTTGTTTTGGTAGGAGTATTATTTTATTTTGGGGTTTATTATTTCTTATCTATCTTCTCTTTTTATTTTTCTTGGTAGTAGTATTGTTTCCATATTACCTTCTTTCTACTTTTATCTCATGAAAATTCTATCTCAAAATAATTTTCCCTAACACTTCTTTAAAATATTCCACTATTCCTTATCTTCTCAAACTCTAAACTTTAATTTTTTATATATTTATCTTAATTTTTATCCTATATATATACCTTGGTCAAGTGGAGTTTTTATTAATTATTCAAGCATCACAGGGATGAAATTTGGTTCAAGGTGTTCACTTCCTCAAATAAAATATTTTTGTTAGGGGGAGGGGGTTAATGTGTCTCCTCATATCTCATTTTCATTTTATGCTTTATCTTTTTCTTATCTATTACTTTTAATTTATCTTTCCTCTTTGTGATCTTATTTGTTACCTATTCCTTCTATTCCACTCTCTTCTTCTAATATTTTTTCCTAGTTATTTTATCTAATAACTTATTCTACTAAATTTTTAACCAGTGTCTTCAAATATACTTATTTTAATTATATATTTCTTCTTTCTCATTATACTCTTTTTTTTTTATCTTTTTCTATCACTACTTTATTATCCATTAATTTTTATACTTATTTCTCTTCTTCTACCCAACTAAGTCTTACTATATTCAAAAAGGATCTTCATTGAAGGTCCAGTTCTAAAACTCCCTTGCATTTTATATCTAAAATATTTATTACCAATTATGATTATGTTATTGACATTAATGATTATTACCAAGTTTTTATACATAGTGTGTGCCTATTTTATCTACTTTTTATCAATTTATAATATTCTTTCTATTTGTATTGTTTATTTGAGTGTTGTTAAGACTAGTTCCAGATTCTGCATCATCCCAAATTATTTCATAACATACTTTTTATAAAAATCATAATATTTCCTTTTGGAAGACACTTTGCATTATGCCACATTTATTTTTAATTTATTTAAAATTAGATATATTATTTTCTTATCTATTTTTAATGTATATTTTCTATCTTGTCTTTTAATACTTTATTATATGTTGTTAATCTCATCTGTTCCTCTACCTTTCCCATTTTACTTCTCTCTGTTCCTTAATTTCATTTCTAATTTTATTTTTAATCTTATTATATCTCTTCTTTAATATCTCTTCCTTATACTCTTTTTTTGCTCTTCAGTTTCTCTTATCTCATATAATTGATTTTCTTATCACTAATTATTGTTATAATATTTTGTTAAATTTTTCCATTCCTATTTCTTCCTTTTATCCCTGAAAGTAATATATTTTTATCTCTATATATCCATATTTCTTCAAATATTTATTCTTACTTTGCATTAATACCTAGGTGACTATCTTCTATAGAAATGGTTTACCATTTCTTATAAATTTACCTTCAATTAAATACATTCAGATTAATGCTGGAATATTTTAAATGGATCTTCCTCTTGAAATTTTTAATAAATATGGTTTACTCTCATCAAATTTGGGTCACCCTAAAAGTTTGCATGATATTATAAATGAATATAATGTAGTTTTGAACTAGTAGTCTATTACTTGCATCCAAGGTATGATAAATCGAATATTCAATCTTGTTATTGTAAGAAATTTGGTCATTTTACATATGAGTGTAAGAAAAAACAAGTCTAAAGATGTCAGTAGATAATATTCAAATTTATCAGATATGTCTGAAATTAATTATAAGTCATTATTTATCATGTGTCATGTTGCTCGAGAAAGCTATAGTGATGTTTTATTATTAGACAATGGGTGTAAAAACCATATGAATATAAATAGATATTTTATGACATGTTTAAACATTTTTATGAATTCCAAAGTCAATTTTGGATATTATAATAAAGTGTTAGTTATAGTTAAAGGTGCGATTAATATTTTTTACAAAATATGGTATAAGAAAGCATATCATAGATGTTTTTTTTTGTGTCCAGATTGAAGAAAAATATTATGACTATTAGACATATTATACAAAAATGTTATAGAGTATTATTTGAAGATGATGTTTCTATTTTATTGGGCATAGTTCCTAGCAAAATATTTATCACAAATGTTGAGATGACAAAGAATTGAATGTTCTAACTCCTGATTAAGAGTTATAGTAAAAAGACAACCCAAGGAGAGCCCACTCAAGAGGTGGGAATTTTTAAATTAATTTACTTGGACCAGACATGGATTTGGAATATAAGGTATGGACTCCTATATTTTTGAGGTTTCAGCTTATTACAAAATAAAAATATGGTGAGAGGATTACCACAAATTGAGTAACCAACAACTTTGTGTGAAAGTTATATTCTAGTAAAATAATAGAGGGAAATTTTTCCAACATGAATGTCTTATAGTTAAAAGGAACCATTAGAGGTTTTTCATACTAATATATGTGGACAATTGAAAAATATAGCATTATGAAGAAATCTTTAGTTTTTATATTTTATTGATGATTTTAGCAGGAAAACATGGATATTTTTTCTCAAGTAAAAGTCGGGAACATTTATAATATTCAATGGTTTCTAAGTAATGGTCAAAAAATAGAGTGTCATATACATCAAGGTAATAAATCCAAATAAAGGTGGATAATACAAGTCAAATGATTTTTTTATTTTTTTATTTTTTGAAAACATCATATAATTAAGAAGCATTTTACTACAAGGCAGACACCATAATAGAGTGTTTTTATAGAGGGGAAAAATATAAGAATAATGTATATGGCCTCGAGCATGTTAGAGTTAAATAATTTGCCTAATGAATGCTAGGTAGAAGTAGTAACATGTGCAGTATATATTATAAAAAATATCCTATAAAGAGTGTCAAGGAAAAAATTCCATGAGAAACATGAATAAATAACAAAAACATTGTATCTCAATTAATAATTTTGGGATATGTGTCATATGCACATGTGATAGGAGAAATGATGAGAGAATTAAATGTTAAAAGTGAAAGTATATTTGTTTTGGTCTTATCAAATGGTTAAAGTCCTACAAGTTGTATAATCATATTACCAAGAAGGTACTAATAATCGTAGATGTTGAATTTAAGGAATAAAACATGGGATGAAAGTTTTGATAAATAAATTACAATTAAATAAAAAATACCTCAAGATGAATAATAATTAAATGAAAAAAGAGTTCAAGGTGATCACCTTAATTAACAAGCACTAGTGGCAGGTAATCCAATAATATCTCTCTAAAGAGTCAATTCAAGAGAGTTGATAACACCAAGAAATATTTTATGAGGTAAACCATCAAGCCATGTAGGCCATCCTTCTCCCAACTCATAAGTGATAACTATGATACTAAAATAGCCTTATTGAGATCTTAGTATAGAGGTTATTAAAAAGAATTGAAAGAGATTTATGATTAGGGAGATGAAAATTTAGATTTATATTCAAAATTTTACTTATTTTATATGATCACATATATTTTTAAGTGGTGTTCAAAAAATAAAATTGGATAAAGGATATGGATGAAGAGATTGATTCAATTGAAATGAATGAAATATGTGAGCTAATAAATCTACCTGAAGGAGAATATTGTATTGGATTAGAATGGGTCTTTAAGAGAAAGTTTAATGTAAAAATTGATGTTGAAAATCACAAAGCAAGGTTAGTAGAAAATATTATTGCACAATGACATGGAATTGACTATAATGATACATTTACACCAGTTTCAAGGATTGATACAATAAGAGTTGTTTTATCTATAATAACACATAATAATTTGAAATTTTATCAAATGGATGTCAAATAAGTTCTTTTGAGTTTTTTTTACATTAAATGTATGTGATATCACCAACATGTTATGAAGTGTATGGTCATGAAGAAAAAATATGTATATTAAAGAAATCTCTTTTTGGTCTCAAATAAGCATCAAGAGCATGGTATAGTTAACTTGACTCATACCTAATTAGCAATAGATTCAATAAAAGTAATAGTGAGCCCACACTATATACAAAGGTCAATGTATAATATGATATTTTAATTGTGTTTTTTTATTTTTATGACATAATTTTTACTAAATTTTTTGCTATAGACAATAAAAACAACAATGAATAGAGAAAGTTTGAAATTGTATATTTAGGAATGATGAGATATTTTATAGAAATTGAAGTTATTCAATTAGATGATTGTATTTTAATTTGTAAATATAAATATTCTAAAAATATGTTAAGGATATTCAAGATGATGAAATTAAATCTAACAATAAATACAGTTGTAATAGGAATTGAACTCAGCAAAGAATATAAGGGATCCGATGTTTATCCAACTATGTATAAAAGACTCATTTGAAGTCTGATATACATCACAGCTAGAATGCCAGATATAATGTATAATATTACTCTAATTTTAATATTTATGGAGTTACCAAAAGACTCACACTGGCAAGTTAGAAGAGGATATTAAGATATGTAGTAGGAACAATAGGGCATGGAATCATAAATTCCACATCTAATGATTTTAATTTGATTTACTATATTGATAGTGATTTTTTAGGTATAAAAAATAAAAGGAAAAGTACTTATAGATATGTTATTCACTTTGGATCAATCCAAGTCTCATGGGCATCAAAGAAGTAACCTATCATAATAATTTTATAAACTGAATAAGAGTATGCGGTATCAAAATTACCATCATGTCAAGTAGTTTGGTTATGTTGAGTATTTTTCGATTTAATATAGATCAAGGTATTCAAAAAATAATATTTTGTGACAAGAAATAAACAATAATATTATCAAATAATCATGTTTGTCACAAAAAGAGAAAACACATTGATACTAGCTATCATTTCATCACAAAACTATTTAGCAGTGAGTAAATTCACATAGAGTTTGTGTATATCAGAAGATTAGTTGGAAAATATATTCACAAGATCATTAGTAAATGATAATTTTTAATGCTGAGATATAATCAAGGCATTATGGATGTTAAATAAACAAGTGGTATAAATTAATGTGTAGTGTTAGAATAAATGGCTATTTACTACCACTAACATTCTTTAATGTACAATGATATCACTAGTCAAGTAGATTGGATGAACATCATGGAAGGCCATACATATGTCAAGATGGTGTCAAATATATTTTTGAAACCCATAACAAATTAAATAAGTTTGATATCTTGGAAAAAAAATAATTTTCCATCTATAATCTAAGTCCTTCAAATACTTATATATATTAGAGGCATATATAATGTTTGAAGTAATGAATAAATGTAAAAGAGCTTTGTGTTGTGTATGAATACTAGAGTATTTGTTTATTGTCTTTATATCCCTTTAGTAGTGACATCTAGTGGGTCATTGATTTAAATTTATCCAATGATTTTTATTTTCTAAACCCTTAAATTTACCATGTTTTCCACACTCTTGCAATATAGTTTCTTTAAGTGAAGTTTATTCTTCAAACCTTGGGAGCTCACTTAACTACAGACAAGAATATACTTTTAGAATTTTTAGTTTACCATAGTGATAATCACTCGTATCTTATTTATAATTTTATATTTTATGAATTTAATTATCCTCATTTGAGGTTTGTAGAGTTTCCACATTAATTAGATGATGATTTCAATGTAGAATGAGGGTTTTTAGGCTAGTACCACATTCTTCAGAGATAGATATTGTTAACACTTTTATATTGTATAGTTGTAATTCCCTTAATTTTCATAATGAATAAAAAAAATTGTGAGTAGGGAGCCTCCAATTTCCATGGAATTTAGTAATAATTCTAATTTTTCACAATCCTCTATCTTCAAATGAGTCAAGCTTAATAAATTTAAAGAGACGATGGAAATCTTTCTAGGAAAGAACTTCCTAATTCAAACAGTTATAATTTGCTGAGTTGATCAATGATATTTGGAACATACATTAAAAATGTTTCAAAAAAGTACAACTCTCATAAGGATGCCTAATTTATGGTTTGAGGAGGCAACTCTTGCAATTTCTTGCATCTATAAAATATCAGATACTCTAGCTTTGTCAAGTCTTCCATCATGCCTAACCTCCTCAATGTAAGATTATAATACTATGATAAATAAAGATATTTTAGGTGTATCAGTTGCTTAAAATAAATAATCCACATCTTCAAATTCCATCACCCACTAATGTCTATATAGTACACACTTGGTAAATCCCAAAAATTGGTAAGTAGTGAAGATAGCTATCGAGAGGCATGTAAATTCAAGGGCTTAAATAATTAGATACCACAAAACTCTTGTGGTAGACTCTTCATGTGAGTATCAATGACCATTATCATTTTAAAGTGCTTCATATGTCCAATTTATGTTAGAATTATTTTAAATTTATAGTTTCTTATAATGGTTAGTTAACTCTATTACAATGCGGGTGAGCTTAACCATCAGACAAAAACTTGAGTGTGTGTTACCGTGGCTATGGATGCCACCATATCTTCAATGGAGTTGAAAATTTAATACCTTACACTTATCATCAATCACCTTTCTCTATTAATGCCTAATTCTATTGATGATGTTGCATGACCATGCCCTATGGTGGCAGTTTGGAGAGCTGTTACGGTATAATTGATTGTTCAAATAATTTTAAATTTTAGAACTCCCACTCAAATGCATCCCACTCAAACCCATCCCTTATTAATTTTGATTGATGTCTGATTTAACATTGTAATATATGTGATGAAGCTAGAGAAACAGTTGCCCATGTTCATTCTCAAAGAAATAATGAATGCCACATGACATAATCAAAATCAACTGGAGGATTTACTAATCCACCTCTGCACTCATGTTTCACCTATTAATTTTTAGTTTCCTTGTACTCATAGTGCATCACTCAAGTTGATGGAATGAAAACACATCTTGGATTAATTATAGATGATGCTTTTTATTACAGAACCTTTGCAAAGTTATAAAGAGTAATTGGTACAACAAGCTTCTACTCCATGCTCTTCTTCTTTTTCTTCCTCTAGTTGGACTTTTAGGTCCTATGTTCACGGTTTCTTAAGCATGCTTTTGAGCCCTATTTTCAAGAAATAGGGGAATCTTGATCAAGATGAAGAATGATATATATCACATGGTGCAATATAATTTAACAAAGCAGGATTGAATTTCAGAGTGATAGAGCAGGGTAGAATAAGGGACATCTATTTCTCTAAGTAAACTAGCTTATTATTGCTTCAAAAGATGGATGTGATTGTGTGGATTGAACTAGTTTTCATAAATTTATTAGCATATGAGGCACGTTATACATGTGATGATGATAATGATGATGGTAATATGGTGAAAAAGATGAAAAATTAGTTACTCAATTTGTTACATTCATGTCTTAATTAGCAAAAATAGAAGATGATGTAGGGTTTTTGAGAGAGGAAGATATATTTGAGAATGATTTGGGAGAAAACAAAGAGATAGTGTAATTGTAAAATAATATCATTATTTCTAAGTGGATACCCAAGTGTCAAATATTTAACTACCTCACCAGGGACTGTACTAATTACCACTAACAATAGTGGATTGAGTGGTTCACTAAATAATCAAAACTACTCAAAACAATGAATTTTAGTGGCTTTCATTTTGTGGATTATCATTTTTTAAGAAAATTTTAAAAGTCTTTGCTCTTCACTGAAGGATTATATATTCTTAAGTGTGGTGGTGTTTATGCTACTATGATTTCCTCCATCATCTCTCTCAAGTCTTTTACTAAAGGAGGTGGTATATGTATATATATATATATATATATATATATATATATATATATATATATATATATATATATATATATAATATCATGATTGTTTTTTTATTCCCTATAATATAATGTATGGATGACTAGTATTATATATATTTTTAAATTAAAAAATTGATATGTTTTATAATTCTACTTTTATCTAAGCTACTCATTATCATAATCATAATCATAATCATAATCATAATCATAGTCATAATCATAATCATAATCATAACCATAATTATTATCATTATCATTATCATTATCATTATCATTATCATTATCATTATCATCATTATTGTTATTATCTTTTTTAGTTTTGTTTGGAAACATATCACCATATCTATTAATAATAAAAATTAGAGAGGAGATAAACTATACTATGGTTCCCTCACCCCTGAATAAATAAATAAAATAAAATGGGTATTTATCTTAAATTAATTTATACCAAAATTGTAACATGAAAAAGGGGAAGTTCAAGGAGATTTGAGCGGGGCTTTGTGTTGAGGACTAATAAGATTTAATAAACACCATTTAATTAATAATCTCTTAAATGTTGAATACTACTTTATAAACATCTTAGAAAGACAAAATTGTATCACAAGGCTTGTTCTAAAAGTGATCTACACTAAATACTAGAATCATATAATTATAAATACTTTAATGATAGCTTGATATCTCTAATATGTATGTGAGTGCTCAATAAATTTTTTGTGAATGTTTAGTGTATTATTTAGTTATTATCTATGTCAAATGAACTACAATGCTTGTGTTTTTATAGATAATTAAATTTAAACTAGAAACTTATTGGTATGCAAAAATTTATATTTAATAATCGAAATATTAAAAAATACAATACAAAGGGGATAGGTGCACGCTAACAAAGAGAAGACGAAAATGAAGGGTTATAATTGTATGAATACTTCTAACACATTTACACAAAAATAGAAAACATGGATAAATGGGATAAATGAGGAAATTATAAGATAATCAGTGCCACTTTAAGAAATAGAGAAATATGCCAATAAAATCTATTTAAACAAATAATCAACAAATAGGAAAGTTCCTTACATAATCCATTTACAACTTATTTTTAATATAAACTTAATAATATAAAAATAAAAAATAAAATGATTTGACCTTTACATATTAAAATTCAAATGATGATAGTTGTCTCCAATAAGTTGAGGGGATATATCATAACAAGACACTTATCAAAACATATTAAAAAAATTGATCCAAAAATTATCAATATTTTTGATACACTTTTTATATTTTGTGTTTTCAATACCCTTGAGAACATATTTTTAGAAATGTAGTGTATTTAGTAATAAATTATTGACTTATAGAAAATCATAATCTTCTTGATGTATCTTACATTTTTATACAATAGGCATCCATAAAGAAATTTCAACCCAAACAATGTGGTTATATTAATGGTTGTCTCTAACTACTACCTATACTAGTAATCACCCTTAAAATCAATGGGATCCATTGATTTTATTTTATATTGTTAATGAAAGTAAAAAGTTCTAAGTGCAAATGCAAATATTTTCAAATTCTGTGGGATTGTCCATCCAAAATTAATTTTAACTATTTGTGAATATTTTTTAATAAGAATATCAACTAACTAACATGTAAATTGATTGTGATTGCACTTATTACATAATTATTTTGATAAATATTCACTTTTTCCTAGAGATAAAAACTAGTCTAGAACACAATCATGGGGACATATCCCCGAGTGATCATCTACCACATTTACAAGATATACAAAAAGTGGCCATCATTGGCCTCGAGAATAACTAATTCCATTAATGACCCCAAAGATATAAACCAAGACCACAACTAGCTTCATATGCATTTCTATTATTTGAAATTGGGTGGAGCTTGAAATAACTAGACCACATAACCAACTCACCTACATCTCATTGGCCACTTCTTACATAATTTTAAAATATAGAGATTCTAATATGTATTAAAATTGTGACCTATTATGCCATAATATTTATAACTAATATGATGAAACATATACTGGAAGATATTTGAAATAGTAAAAAAAAGCTCAAATAATGTCTCCCTTATATATTTTTTACGAGAATACTTCTAAGAAACCTCATTCTACTCCTAATCCTTCGTAATCTAAACCTCCCTAAATTCAAGGAGCTAATGGAGGAGCACAAATATCAATCAAGACTCAGCACAGTTGAGGATGAGGTCGATCTGCATAAGTCAATCCTTCATTGGTCCTTAAAATATTAGAAAACATTCAAAGATAAAATCAACAAACTCAACCTCAATGAGGACATATGCTATACTAAATATGAGCTTCTACAGATTATCTCAAAATTCCATAAAATCAAGGAAAGATTGTTTAATATAGAAAATCATAATGAAACCCTATATGAAAAACTTAGTACGCTAGTTGATTACAATAGAATCACCATTATGAAGGGCCTTTAAAGCTTGGAGACCTTAAACTCTCTCACTAAAGGCAAAGATGACAATGTTGAACCACATAGAAAGGACAAAAAGATGAAGGGAATTACTAATGAAAATATTGAGCTACATCCCAAGAAGAACAATAATCTCCCTCTAGAAAATATTACTCAAAATTAGTCTAAGGCATACGAAGAATGGATGGGTCCTAGAATATAATTTGCTTCTTTTCAGTTACTTTTACTAAGTTTTTTCCAAGAAGTTACTTTATTTGTCTCTTTTGGAATTTGTATTCTAATTTCTATTTTCTAGACCTCAAATTTTAACTTTTTTCAAATCTTAGGTCACTCAATAAAACCCTCTTTTAACAATAGTGAAACATTCACCTTTTATTTTTATGGGAAGGATGTCTACAATGTTGTTGGAAAAGTTGTTCTTGTTCATTTATATATGCATATATGTTTGTTTTAATAGAAATGACATCCATGGTGGGTTAAAAAATAATATTTTTATGTACCTGATGAAATATTGGGCCTACTAGGTTGTTTATCTATCTCAAGATGTTTTTCAAATCCTTGACCATATTTTACAAAGATTAAAAAATGCATTACAATTTCTTCAAAAAATATAAATTCCTTTGATATATTTTTCAAACATTCTGAAAAATGATTAGCTTATGGAGAATTTGAATAACTTATCAAATTCAATTTGTCTTACCTTTTTGCAATAATAACAAGTGGTTTATTGTATTTAATATTGTTATCTCTTCAACTTCAGCCTTGTTTCTTGCTCAAATAGTTTGACTCTTAGATAAAAGGTGTGATAAATTTTAACCATTCTAATTTGGCTATCTCTTTAGATAAGAGGTTGTGATCAATTTTGATAATTCTCCCTCAAATACCTTTTAGAATTCATATCAATTAATCTTAGATTTCACTTATATTATGTTCTAATTATTGACACCAATGTAGGACATCTTGATTTTACACACACACACACACACACACACACACACACACACACACACACACACACACACACACACACACACACACACACACACACACACACACACACACACACACACACACACACACACACACACACACACACACACACACATACATACATACATATATATATATATATATATATATATATATATACACACATACATACATACATACATACATACATACATATATATATATATACACATATACACACACATATATATGTATATACACACACATACACACACACACACACACACACACACACACACACATATATATATATATATACATATATATATATATATATATACATATATATATATATATACATATATATACACATATATGTGTGTGTGTATATGTATGTATATATGTACATATATATATATATATATACATATACATATATATATATACATATATATATATATATATATATACATATATATATATATATATATATATATATATATATATATATATACATATATATATATATATATGTGTGTGTGTGTGTGTGTGTGTGTGTGTGTACACATGTGTCTATATATATATATACACACACACACACACACACACACACACACACACACACACACACACACATGTGTACACACACATAGATATATATATATATATATATATATATATATATATATATATATATATACATGTGTATATATATATATACATGTGTATATATATATATACATGTGTGTATATATATATACATGTGTGTATATATATATATACACACATGTATATATATATATATATATATATATATACACTATATATATCTGTGTGTGTGTGTGTGTGTGTGTGTGTGTGTGTGTGTGTGTGTGTGTGTGTGTGTGTGTAGACACACACACACACACACACACACACACACACACACACACACACACACACACACACACAGATATATTGCTCAAAAACATAGAAAAATATTTTTATATAAATATTCCCAAATTTAATCACTTTATTAGTTCCTTATAAAATTAAGTTCATAATATTTTTTCTTTAAAACTACATCTGTATTAATAATACAAAGTATACATGATTAATCATACACAAATTGAGTATACAACATCACATTCTAAAATATATTATATGTAGTTATATTTTAAAAAATCTTAATTTAATTTAATACAATAAAATAAGACTTCTCAACTAAAAAGGGACAAAAGGATTAACTATAAAATCATAAGACAATGTGCAATGCCCCGTATTATGAATTAATTAAATCAAAGGACCCAAGACCTCTTTTTATTTCTAATGGCATAAAGAGGAATTAAAAATGGAAATAATATTATAATTTTTGATTGAATTATCCAAAAAGGTAGTTGAAGTTATAACTTGAAAAAAAAAGTGCACCTAATGTATTATTATTTTATGGCAAAAATGTAAATAATAATCTGATGTATGGGAAAAGGTGAATATTCAAGTAAAATTAATATTAATTAATTTTAGGGTTTTGGATGAAAATAAATTATTTAATAAATTTTTTGAAAAAAGTGAAGGTTCAATCATCCATTCATCTGAACACTTTTACAAAACCTTGGTTTACAAATTTTGGGAAAAAACTTCCATACCCTCATGTGGACATGCTTGGGGATGAAAACCCTCAAACCCATTTGGTAGTTACATTTAAGGATTACATTAGATCTTTTAGATTAAGAAGAAATCGAAGACATATATTGAAAAATATTGATTTATGGTTTTATATATGGCTGAAATACTTCATAAAATTCTTAAAATATTCTCTTGAAGTGACATTTCAGCTTGACATCATTGTTCATGGTGTCATCATTCAATATGTCATTATTCATGACATCAATTTTTAAGTCACTAATCACTATTGTACATATAATTATAGTCTATTGTACCACCCATAGTACACTTCTGAACTTGGCATCATTCTTTCTATGGAAAATTCTAGTGACATCACACTCATAGGAGTTTATTATTATTAGTAAGGATCTATCATATCTTATATTAGGTGTCATATTTCTAAACTTCCTCTTTCTAATAGGGTTTTAGTAAAATTTTTATTTTCATGACCTTTATGAAGTCTTCGGTTAGGGATTGTTGTGATAAATTGACATTCAACATATTTAAATAAAAATTATTGTTGGCTATTTTTTGGTTTTACACATTTTAGTGATTAATTATTTTTTAGGGTTTATAACAAAATTGATATTCATAAAAATTACAAAAAAAATAGAACTGTAATAACATATAAAGGGTATTATTTTGGGGCATAAAAGTTGTCATCGTGCCATCCTATCAATCATGGCACTATTTCTAGAGGAGATAAATATGGTGGATGATATTATTTCCAATTATGTTGGATATAGAGATCTTCTGGCAAAGATTCAGAAATAATATGTTTTCTATAATTCATGAAAGTGATGAAGATAATAAGTGAAAAAGTGCCTTATGAGGACATGTTGTCATATGATGACTTAGAAGGGATATAAAATAATACCATATAATTGAGGAAAGTGTTGGATACATCAAAATTTTATGATATTGAGAGGGAACAACCCATAGAAAGTATGAAACCTAATGAAGAAAATGATATCTTATTGAATTCTAAGATTGCAATCCAATAAAATATTTACTTCAATGAAGTCAAGAAAAATAGAATACAAGTTGTTCCATCCCAAGAAACACCTATCACTCCTCCAAAGATTGAGTCATTACCTTGTGAGATGGATTTTAAAAAAAATTACAAAAAGGTACTTAAAAATAATTATAGTGCTGATGCAATTATATCCAAAAAATATACTTCATCTAAAGAAGGTAAGAATTTTTATTATAGCATAAGGTATTATGGCCATATCCCATATTCAAGTCATGACCCTACCATGTGATACATTATACTTTTTATAGACACATTGGTTTAATCAGTTGACATTTTGGTCATCATTACAGCTAATTATTATGACTTAGATGTTATAATTTTGATTATCATTATTTATTTGTTTTGAATAGCTCATTATTATCATGGATCTATATTCTTAAATTTTCTAATGTCATGTTTGATTTGTAAATAGTAGATTTTGTTATTTGTGATATTTATTTCTTGAGCAGATACTATTGATGTCCCACATTGGTAGTTGTATGGATAAGTCAAGTGAGCTAGGCTCTATGGTGGACTTCGATAACTAGGATAATAATGGGTAGGATTTTTGAGTAGTCGGGTTGATATGGATAGGTAAATTATAACATGATACAATGTTTAATCCATGGTTCATTTTGGGTCTCTTATTTACATTGGTTTTTCATTATTTAATTATTTTGTTATTTTTTTGTAGACTTTTAGTCTATGTTGTTGATTGTATATGTTTGATTCAATCATTATTTTATCCGTTGCTTGGGTTAGTGGATTCTCTAGACTTTGTTCTCTTAACCCAATTTTTTTTCTCATGTTTGGTTATTTTCTGGGCTAGGACATAACCCATAGGATGCATTTTAGACCTTGTCCCTTAGACCACATTTTATTAAGTGGTTTTGATTCCATGCTTTGGTTTTCAATTACCCATGTGCATTATGCCTATTTGAGAATTGAGTTGGACACTATCCATCTTGAGATAGCTTATGTAGAGGTGTTGATTGATGCATTGGATGAAATTTAATATAGTGATCATATTTGGCTAGCTTACACTTCACACCAATGACCTAGGTGAATGTTTTTATTGGGAATTAATATTTTGGTTTTGGTTTTATCTCATAATGCCCATATTATTATTATTTTATGCAATGATTAGGTTAAATCTCACTTTCCACCCAAAATCTCTATGAAAAAGTCTTATTTTTCATTGTTATTGATTTGGGATTTTTTTATGCTTTCCTCTTGAAGAAGCTCACAACTACATCAAATACAACAGGCCTAGGAATTGATCTGGGAGGAGGAGAGATTCAAATATATTTCTTTTGACTAGTGGGTCTCCCAACATAGGGGCATGATTTTAGTAGGCATTATTTTTTCAAATACAAAAGGAGCTTCAAACTCCATTTCCTGAAGAACCCTAAGATGCACCAAATAGAGAAATCAAAATGTTTCAAAGGGAGGTGGCTAACATTCTTGAAGAGCCATGTCGATGGGAAAGTAAGTGGGTTTTTAATTTTATTTTTATACTTATACTATTGTATTGACATTCATCATGGTAATTGATATTAAAATGAACCTTTAATACATATAAATTGATTTAGTCAATTTGGACTCCTTTTGACAAGCTTTGACATATTTTTGAAATGCATTATCATTATATTTCATCCTAGATTGATTTGCCTAATGTGTCAAATATTTTCATCTTTCATTATTCTGGGATGGGTGTTAGATGTAACCTATTGGGTTGATTTTGAATCAGTCGCTATAATGTAAAAAATTCATATGAGGCTCTTCCTCCCAAAACCCAGTAGCATCCTAAGTTTCAATTCATTGTTTTAAGTGATATTCTATTATTTTGTTGTCTTATATTTGTGATTATTTGAATGCAAAACTAATTGGAAAAAATCTAATTTCTTCAAATTAGCACACTATTATGGGTATGTGCATATCTCCCATCCTCTACCTTATTATTATTATTATTATTATTATTATTATTATTATTATTATTATTATTATTATTATTATTATTATTATTATTATTATTATTATTAACTCTTTGAATTGAGCAACCCTAGTAGATTGGGGGTTTTAGGAAAGCTATTACTGAATGTTATTGGACCTAAG
>JARHVA010011104.1:0-17500 GCA_037957365.1 Torreya grandis
TTATATCATATAGCGACCTGATCTCACCTATAATGTGACTAAGTATTGGAACTAGAATATACCAAGGCTATTAGACCTACATATAGATCACTAATTTAAGGATGAGGACTTAAACTTAAGTCATTCCTATGATTTTTCTAAGTACCTAAATCACATTAAGCTAACTTCACTCCTAGCTTGTTCCATTAAGATCCCTATTTATCCAAGTATGGACTTGTGCCATAGGGACCTGTACCACTGATAAGGCTCATTCCTTTTGAACTCCCTATGAATAACTAAGTGTTGGAAGGCCATCTAAACCCCTCTAGATAATGTCTAAACCGTATTGAAAATGAAGTTGAGCCATGTTGTAACTAGCCAAATGAAAGCCCAATCCATTCACTATTGTGCTTTAGGCGAGTTCACAAGGCTTGTGCCTTATGCAAAACTAATGACAGTGCAATAATGTGTTAAATTTTATGCAATAGACCCTGATATGCTTGTGCTTCTCTCCCTCAATTCTGAAACTAACTTGGATTGATAACTAAGAGCATGATTAAGTGCATATTTCAACCTAGTGAAATTTTATACAACATTTATTTATGTCACATTATTGAAGATATTTAGATTGCTCCTACAAAGTTATACATTGATAATCAACATGTAATCATGATGTCTAAAAATCTAGTATTTTATGCCAAAATAAAACATATGGATGTAAAATATCATTATATACAAATTTTAGTGGTGAAGAAAGCACTTAATCTAATATATTTCCCAACTACTAATCAGACAATTAACATCTTCACAAAACCCCTTAATAGAATCAAATTTGAGAAATTCAGAAAAATGGTTGGCATGTGTCTAAAGAAATAACTTTGGATTGTGGGGGGAGGGGTTTAAGATTTGTTCTAAGTTATTGAAATTAAGATATTATGTTAGATTAATAATAAATATTTTTAGGTAAATAATAAATGTAAAGGGATGTGCATCTTTTATAAAGATACCCTGTTTAATAATCATTAGTTTTAGATTAGAGGTAAAAACAGGTTTTGAAGGGGCCCCAAAACCCTGAACAAGGAGAAAGATAAACATTAAAGCACAACCAGGTTAACAAAGGAACCTAATTACATAAAAGAACCAACACTAGGTTTTATAGGGACCTGAAACCGACAATAAGACCAAGACAAAACAATAGTCAAAACACAGAACTGAAAGTAAACCACTAGCTTCCAGCTCAGTAACCAGCAAACCGAACAAATGACCAGTTTCCTGCCCCCAAAAAACCAATCAGCAGAAAGGAGCTTTGGATGAATCTTTTAAGTTCAGATTTTTCTTTTTGCATGACCGAAGATTCATATCAAGAGGAGGGACCAAAGGCTTAGACTTCTTTCTTCTGACTGCTGTCCAACTGTCTTCTACCTTAGTTGCCTTAGCAACCCATGCCTCAGGGGACAATGATCTTTGGACACCAGTAGGCATAACCTCCTGGTGACAGTCTAACACAGTCTGGCTCTTAGATAGATCCTTCAAAATAGGGGAAGAGATCACCTCCTCCTCCTCAGGCTCAGCTGTATCTTTGACTACAGCCTCCTCAGAGGCTTCATTTGATAGATTCTCCAGTGGTTCCTCTTCATCTTTCGATTCGGATTGCACCCTTTCCTCATTCTCGGACTCAAAATCTATTGTTGTTTCCAAAGGTTGTTTGTCTAAACTATGCTCAGAGAAATCCTTTGGCCACCAAGAAGGTGAACGTCTGGGATTATTTTTCCCAGAAACACAACGGGCTGCAATATGTCCTGTCTGGTGACACTTCCTGCATCTAAAAGGAATCCCCTCATAATCCAAGATCTGTGTCCAGGTGCCCCTAGGGGAGTCAATGCATATCACCTCAGGAAGGCCCTTTGAAACATCCAGATCAGCCAAAAATTGAGCACAAGTCGAATGGTGGCCCTTCGTACTGTCTTCTTCATATAGAAACTCCCCTATAGCATTACCAATGGTCTTATAAATTGCCTCTTGACACAACTGTATCAGAAGATAAGGGAGCCGCACCCAAATAGGAATCTTGTTAAAGGATTCTGAGAGAGGGTTAAAATCCTTATGGCAAGGTTTGGCCATAAGAGGAAATCTTCCCTGCCAAGAAAAATTATTGTGGCATAGTATAGACTGCCTATCTTCAGGGCTTTGAAAAATTACTATAAAAAAACCCCTGGCGCAAGGTTGGATTTGACCGTCATTAATATGCAGCCAACTCTTAGCAATCTAATTTTGTAGATCTACAAAAGAGGGCCAGAAACCACGAAAGCAGAAAATGGCAGCACAAGAGGAAAACCATTTTTCTTCTTGGAAGATATTTTCTGCTAATTTAGGGTCTAGAGTTACCCTAATAGGTTTTAAATCACTTACAGGAATTACGCGAGTAGGTACAAGTGTTGTTTGAGACCGAGCTTCATGTATCTCTACTTTAAAGGCCACCACATCTGCATAGGTTCGCACCCTTGTTTCATGCCCTGAACCAGGAACATAGGTCAGACCTGCAACTGTAGTATCATCCATCCCCACTATCGAAATCCCTTTGCTTGCATTTTGGTTTCTTCCACCACTAACCAAAAAGACCTCCACCGTTACGGCATCTACAGCCTCACCGGCCGCTTGAAACATAGCAATCAGTTTCAAATTTTGATTCGTGCGCGCTGGAGTGGGAGCCATTGCATTTTATCTATTCCAACCTTAAAATGTTATTTTTAATAATCATTAGTTATTTATGTTTTGAGTTAATAAATTAAAAATAAATTTTAGGTTGTATCCCCATGGGAGTCATTTATTAGTTTGGTCAGTTTTATCAATCATAGATAAAACCTATAAATACATGTTTTTCTATGTAAAAGGGTTAATAGGGTATAGACACCCTTTTCTATATACTTATTTTATTTTGATTAATAAAATAGTTGTGAACCTGCCTGAATGGCCAAAAGATTTACCTTAGGTGAATTTTTTTGGTGAAATTAGTTTTTGAGGTTCCATCACTTACCATTCACCATATTATCCATGAAAATTATATAAATATGAAACATTAAATACTAGAGAGATATAAAATTTTTGTGGTAAACTCACCTCGTAAGCATTGTCATTTATTTTCTTTAAAGTTCTGCATGGACCAATTTTATTATACTTCAACTTATTGTATGTTCCTTTGGGAATTAATTTTTTCTCAAATACACCATTACCAAATATCCCTATTAAAATAACTTTTGACTTCTTTATACATCTTTTTATGCTTTATACTTTTCATTAATTTCTTGGAGCTTCCTTCTTACTTCTTATAACTATTTTATGTGCTCTGAAAATGCTTCTATATCATCACGAACTCATTTTGAAATTGGTAACTAAACCAAATATATTATACACATATGATTTATTACATAAATAATATGAAATGATGATTTTTCTATTGATCTATTCATTTAACTATTGTATACAAACTCAACTTGTGGTAAATCCAAGTCCCATTACTTGGGCTTCTCTCCAACTATGCATCTCAACAAATTTACCAAGCTTGTGTTCACTACTTATGTTTATCCATCCTTTTATGGGTGGTATAAACTAATAAATTTTAGTTTATATTCTATTTTATTCCATAGAGTCCTCTAAAATGACTTAGAAATTGTGTCCCTCTCTAACATAATGGTTTTTGTAACACCATGAAAAATCACAATATCCTTGAAAAATAGTTATGTTAATCTAGTGGCATCATTGGTTTTCTTACATGAAATAAAGTGAACCATCTTATAAATATTTTCTACAAAAAAATAAATTAAATCATCACCTCTTTGTATGTTTTTAAACCTCAACACAAATTCCATACTAAAATTTATCCATGTTCCTCTTGGAACTAGTAATGACATGTACAACCCTATATTTTGTGCATGGAGCTTAGCCACTTGGCATATATTGTATATTGAAACATAACATACCAAACTCTCTTAATATTTGGCAAAAAATACTTCTCCATTAAATACATTTTCTTATTATTACCAAAGTGTCCACCTAAACCACCGCTATGAAATTATCTTATAATATTATTTCTTAGAGACCCAACTAGAATACATAATTATTTTAACTTGAATATATAACCATCTTGTATAAGGTACTAATCATAAATATTAATTGTCTCACCTATTAATATATTATTTCATTTCTCAAATATCTTTTTAAAATATGGATTAGTATCATATAATTACTTGATAAATTTAAATCCAACTAATTCACTTCCCATGGTAGTTAACAATGCTACTCTCTTACTCAAAGCATCAACTACCTAATTTTAATTTCCTAATTTATGATTCAAACCAAAACTATATCCCCATAAGAAATATTCCCACTTTGGATGCCTAATATATAACTTGTTTTGAGGGCTTACATACTTCAAAGCCTCATGATCTATAACTAGGATAAAATCCTTAGGCACCAGATAATGCCTCAAATGTCTTAATGCTTGTACAATAGAATAAAATACATCATATGTATAATACTTATTTCTTACATCACTCCATTTATCAATGAAATATATTATTTTCCTTCTTTATTGACTCAACACAACACTAATTCCTACATGCAAAGCATCCTAATCTAGCTCAAACACCTTTTTAAAATATGGTCATGTTAAAATAGGTTTTTCTATAATCTTTTTCTTTAATAATTAAAATCTTTCTTTTGTTGTCTTTTTCCACACAAATTATTTTCCTCTCTTTCATATATTATTACTGCAATAATAATACTAAAATTCTTATTTTTTATTTAAAGTTGATACACAATGGAAACGTCATACCTCTATGATGTTATTTGGAATAAGCCACTCAAAAGTTTCCTTTATATTTTTTTATCCATTCTAGCACCATCGACTAAACACCCCAAAAATACCAAACTATTCTACATAAACTTATGCTTTTTTAAATTTTGAGTTAATATTCTCCTTTGTTAACAATTATAATACCATCCTCAAATACCTTAAATTATATTATTTATTCTTACATAGTACAAAAATTTCATCAAAAGAAGCCACTACAAAATTACCAATGTAATATCATAACAATATTCTCATCATCCTCATAAATGTGTTGGGTAAATTAAATAATCTAAATGGCATCACCATCCATTAATTTAAACTATACATACTCTTGAATGTTGTTTTCAATTCATCTCCTTCATGAATCTAAATCTAATATTACCCACTCCTTATATCAATATTATTAAAGTATTTATCTCATGTAAGCACATCTATCATATCATCTAAAAAAGGCATAATAAAGCTTTACTTTATAGTTAATTTTATTTATTTCTCTACTATCCACACACATATTGCATGTACTATATTTATTTAGAGTCATAAATTTTGGTTTTGAACATGGAATCATGCTCTCCATTACTACACCCTTTCTCACCAATTTATGCTCTGATTATTGAGGTATGTTCCTATTATTGGTATTGTGGCATTGATGTTTTCATTGATGTCAAAGTCAAGATGGATATCATTAATGTTAAGGTCAGAATTGAGAACATACATGGTGAAGTGGTATGTGACAAAGAAGTCTTATGGCATGATAAAATTTAAAGGGAAACTATTCTCTCTATTGAGATAATTTAAAATCAACTTGTTAATTATTCTAAGGTTGATGACATGTCAAGGTCAAGTTCAAGATACAAGGTAAGAATATTGTTGAGTACTAGTCTTGAGGAACATACATGGTTTAGCAGTCTTTGAGTTCTATATGAGGTATTGACATAATGTTGTGATGTGATAAGCTCATGATATTTTTGATAGTATCCTTGTCTTCAATGAGTCCAAATTGAATAATTTTTTTTATATATCACTGAGAGCTAAATTGTTTGAGTTTAAATTCTTAAGTACTAGGTGTCTTAGGAAGCCTAGTCTAGCCCTATGAGAAGGTATATGTATACATCATAGAAAATCTTGTTGAATTATGTTAGTACAATAATTAGAGAGTGTTTAAATGTGTGTAATCATGATAAAGATGCAAATAAGACTTCAAAAGAGTTTCAAGATCAGTTTTAAGGGATGAATCCTTGCATGAATGAACCTAGTAAGAAGGTATGGTCTTGGGAACATGATGAGATGATCAATATGAGGCTTGTGAGAATAATATATGTAGTATGTGAGCTTGGTATAAGGTGGATGAAATGGGGTTCAGGTGTTGAGAGTAGTGCAAAAGTTTTTAAGGTGTGTTCAAGGTCTAAGTATGACTGGTAGTTCAAGGCCTAATAAGAAAAGAGGCCTAATGTGACCTAATAAGGGGTCAAGTTAAGTTCCCAAGGTTTTAAAAATAATAAAAGAATTTTCATAGGTGTGATAAGATATGTGAAGTTTTTTTACCAAGTTTGAGGTCAAATCCTGAAGGAAAAATCATGAAAATTGGTGTTGAGGTTTTCTATGTAGATAAAATGAGGTGTTATAGAACTAAGAAGGATTTTCTTATGTTCGTTAGCACATTAAACCTTTACATGAGAATCCAATAAGTTCATGGTACTTGGGTAAGTTTACTAGCTTGATGTTCCTAGCATTTTTTTGGGTCTAGGGATTAAGCTTTATGAATGATTGTTAAGAATGAAAGTTAATCTAAAAACTCTCTAAAACCCTAATAGTGACCCAATATGAAATATATTATTGTAAATGGATCAAATGGTTTATTTGACCTAGTATGATGATTTTATTTTGTATTAAACTTTCCTAGGTACCTATAGGTGTCATTGATCTATCAGAAGAGTGAGTGGAAGCTAAAGGAACCCCCTTGTTTCTTAGATTTTTGATGTAGCAAGAATCGTTGACTAGGTCAAATCAAGAAAATGATTAGAGGATGATGTGTGAAACTTGTAGTTTTTGTCCATGTAAGTTTTTGATCAGGTTTTAGACCTTAAATATGCTAAAATGATCATGGAAGTTGACCTATCACTAAATAGGCCTAATGAGGATTATAATGAGAAAATTAGGTAGAAGTGAAAATGAGATTAGGGATGGGTTGTAGTGGATTAGGTATTGATCAAGATGCATGGAATTATTTTTCAATACCTATATCTCATATCACCTTTGATTATAATATTCATAGATTCTCATATACAAGCAAAAAGTTACTGTCAAAGTGACCTGTCTAACACATTGAGGTTAGTGAAGGGTGAAGATATGAGATTGATATGTAAGACCAATACTGATATTGAACATTGTAATATATCTATTTAAATATGTACTAAGTATGATGAAAGATAATATAAAACCATTGGAATTTTATATATTTTTTCACAAAGATGTTCTAAGTCTTAGTTTCCATGACTGTGTTTTTGGAGCTACATATATTTTTTTATGTATGAGTGAGATTAATGTTCGTGAGTCAATTTTCATAGGTTTGAAGAAGAAAATGAATATTAATTTGTTATAGATATATTTTAGGTTATTTTTAATTTATTTTTATTCATGATAAATTCCTATGAAGGTGTGAAAATTCAAAGGCTCTTGACTGGGTTTTTGAAGCCTATGTGCAGGTCTAAGTGAGCATATGAAGATGATCAGTTTGAGGTCTTTTTCCCTATATGGTGAAATAAAATGACTTGGTGATAAACATAAGGTCATATCGGTACTATAAATGTAATTTATTGATATGTTTATATGGAAAATTTTATTTTATTCTTAAGATGTTTAGGATAAACTTTTTAGCAATAAGAATGCCTTATTACGAGTAAACCTAATGGTGTGGTTCAAGGAGTTAAATGAGATAGATGGAGTTAAAAACATAATGTGAGATTAGTATGTGTCTAATTGAAGCATGTTTGAAGTGTTTCATATTTTTTTGGATGCTCATGATCTTCTACGGTGGTAAAGGTGAAACATGTGCTTTGAGAAGGCCTAATTGCATTAGGTGTTTATTAGGCCTAAATGTGATTTTAGTCCTTATGGGTGGTGATTGATATATGTAATGGTTGTTTCAGTTCTAAAATTTTTTTGTTTATATAATCAAAGTTTAATACAAGTATGGTGTGGTTTGTTGCTGACCAAGATGGGTGATAGCAAGATTCAAGTATAAAATGAAGGTCTAATGGGCTTAATTTAACTAGTTTGAATATTAAGGACATGAGCGAAGGATAGAGAGGTTTGCAAAATAAGAAAAAGGATTTAATAATATAATATATATTTATTTATCATTTCATGAATTTATAATTGTTTTTATATATTAGATGAGTAAGGTCATATGACCTAATTTTGCCAAGGAAAGGGAAAGTTGAGTGAGAAAGCCTAATAGGCTATTTGAGAGAGATAAAATAGTGAGAAGAGTAAAAAAAGATGGTAATATTCATTTTAATGAGAAAAACATATCCAAATTTCATCATAGGTTCAAGGTATCTGATTTTTTGTTGAGTTACCTAGGGGTTTGGTGACTCCTTACAAGTCGGTGCTTGTTAAAAGACTAGTTAAGTTGGTGATTGACTAGTGAGGGATTGGTACTCCTTATGGGGTTGGTGCCTCACTAAAATTTTGATTCATTGCTTATAGGAATATATTTCAAGATGTGTTTTAGTTTATTTTATTCCCCAATATGGTTTCCCATATATTTCATGTGTTCTTATGTTGTTTGCTTTTATAGATTCTTGTATATGCATTGGTTAATGTATGTATGTGAATGAATGATTCATGGATGATAAGTGAAATTAAAATATTATTTTAAGGAAAATAATTATTCCCCACTATATTATTATCTATAATTGTAAAAAATTTTATTAGATAATGTCATTTAGAGTAGGTCTAATAGCCTAAAGGAGATCCCAAGCAAGTGAAGATGTTTAGTCAAGCACAAGGTGGTTTTTCTACAAGTAAGGCTCTATTACTTAATGGATCCAATTATGATTTTTGGAGTATTAAGATGAGGAAATGTTTTGTCTCAATGTTATTATTTTTTTAAATTAGTTTTTGATGGATATATTACACCTCATACTCCTATAGATGCAGTAGGTAAGAAAGCTAGTGGTAATAATTCAAAAACAATAAATGGCATTCTGTATGGCCTATCAGAGGCAAAACTTGTGAAGGTAATGAATTTTATGTATACTAAATAAATGTGGAAAAATTTGAAGACTATCCATGAGTGATAATTCAATGTAAATTTTTCTAAGTTTCAAACCCATAGAAGACAATTTAAAAGCCTGAGGATAAATGAAGATGAGACCATTACAACCTACTTGTTGAGGGTTGATGAAGTGGTCAACATAATGAGAGGCCTAGGTGAATAATTGAAAGAGTTTAATGTTTTTACAAATATTTTTATATCTCTAACTCTAAATTTTGATTCTAAATTATCTGATGTTGAAGAGATGCAAGATCTAGACAAGCTAGAGATAGATGGACTTCATGACACCCTAACAGCCTATAAGATGAGGACAAGTGAATGAATACTTGAAAAGGAGGATGCATTAAAGGTATAAAAAAATTCAAAGGAGAATAATACCCAAGGTAATAAAATCAAATACATTTATGAATCCAATATTGATGATGATGGGTTGATATATATGTTTGTAAGAAAGTTGAAAACTGATTCAGATAAATATAAGGGTAAGTTGCCCTTTAAATGTTCTAATTGTGAAGAGATTAGACAATTTGATAATAAGTGCCCTCATAAGCATAAGAATAATTATGATTAATATAATTATGAATGTCATGATGATGATAATAAGTCCTATATGTCTAATAAGAGTAAGAAAATATTCATAAGGTAAGATGACAAGAAGTTGTTTTTTAAGAACAAAAGAAGTCTTTACACCAAGGAAGATTGCATTTCATTTGATGAGAGTGAGAGAAGTGATTCTGAGAGTGACCATGAAGGTGATGGTCCTAATTTAAATGAATTTCTCTTCATGGATGAAGAAGTAATCTATTCAAATTGAGAAGAGTTCATATGTATTGGAGGTACTATTGGTGATTCAGATGAAGAAGGTAAGGTGGACTTTGAGGTTGAGATGATAAATTCTCTATAATAACTGAAGATCATAAGAAAAAATAATATTTTGATGATGTCTCTTGTCAAAGATTATTATGTGAAAATAAATTTGTTTGAAGTTAGATTTAGTAACAGCTCTAAGGAATAAGAGGAAATAGTCAAATAGGTGGAGACTCAAATGGAGTTTATGACTACAAGTCTAAAGGATAAAGAAGAATAATGTGTGGTATATAATTATAGTAGATTACTTGAGAGATGAGTTGGATCAAACACCAAGTAATATTAAGTCCTTTGTGAAGTTTGAAAAGAGTACCAATGATCTAGATAACATCCTAAGTAGTCAAAATACTAATATTTATAAAATAGGTCTTGGTTTAAATGGAGACCAAAATAATAACACTAATGTGATCAAGAAGGTTAATGGTCAATCAAGAAATGAAGGTGATGGAAAATTAAAGGATAATATTATCAGGAAAACTAATGTTATAAGGTATGATAATCCTTTCAATGGTTATTTTTACTCATTTAACCAATTTGGTCATAGCACAAGGAATTGTATAAGGCTCTCCAAAAATGAATATGCATGAAAATATGAGGAGAGTCAACTATTAATAGGTATGGTTAAGGTGTTTTTCCATCAAGTGGAATAGTGTGTTTCAATTTTCAAATGTTTTCTCATATTACTATTTGTAATCATGGATTATCTATTCAAAATAAGAAAGTTAAGTCACTAGAGTGCAAGAAAGAAGACAAGACAATGAGTGGAAACCAAAGGTAGCTAAGGTGAATGATGACTAGTCTAAAAGTCCAAGTGGGCTATTTGCCATGGTAGAGCATAGTTAAAATGAAAGGGAGTGCTAATAATTCTCCTTATCAACTCATATTATGGATGAAGGAGTTGATACCAATAAACCAATTTATAATGTTGATAAAACTTTTATTGAAGAGGTCAAGCCAAAAGAGATATTAAAGCCTAAGAAGATCATAAAGGAAGTTCAATATAGTAAAAACATGGAGACATGGGAATATCCTATGTTTATTTATTTTTAGTACCCTAGAAAAGAGGTGACTATATTAGGCTTATTGGAGGTACTCAGTCAGTGAGTAAAAGCATGAAGGATGTTTGGTCTTAGGGTGAGATTTGTTTTTTTTGTTTAGATTCAAATCCAAGGTCTAGTCAAGAGTTTTCTAGAGGTTTGATCTTAAGTTATAGGTCAAAAATATTTTATATGATGACTTGAACAAACCAAGTCACAATCATGATAGTTTATGAATATCTCATGCAGACAAGGGCAGCCAATCATGCTCTAAGAGTAGGTATGTGATCTTGATATGTGTTAAGTTTTTGTCAAAAAGAGATAATGAGTTTGTTTGTAAATAAAATGTGTGTTTTTATACATCCAAATATCAAATAGTTACCAAGAATATGACCCTTTTTCATTAATGTCAAAGGTGGAGAAAGTTCCAATTCGAAAGAAAGGTCAGTTTGAATAAGATCCAACTTGGGGAAATATGAATGATCATCTTTGTTTAAGTGTTTTCCATTAATTACAAAGGGGGATATTATTGAGGGATGTTACTATTTTTTGTATTATGGAATTTATGTTTTCATTGATGTAAAATTCAAGATGGATGTCATTAATGTCAAGGTCAGAGTTGAGGCCATGCATGGTGAAGTGGTATGTGACAAAGAAGTCTTATCTCAAGAGAAAATTTTAAGGCAAACTATTATATCTCTATTGAGAGAGAATTTAAACAAAACCTATTAATTATTATATGGTTTATGACATGTCATGGTCAAGTTCAAGATACAAGGTAATCATATTAGTGAACAATATTTTTGAGGAGTGTACAAGGTCAGCATACTTGGTTTAGCAGTCTTTGAGTTTTGTATGAGGTCTTGGCACAATGTTGTGAAGTGAAAATCTCATGATAATATTAAGAGTATCCTTGTATTAAAATAATATTTACTAAATAATGCCCCTTATTGATGTCATTGAGAGTTATCTTGTTTGAGTTCAAATTCTTACGTACTAGGTGTCTTAAGAATCCTAGTCTAGCCCTGTGAGAAGGTATATGCATGAAACATAGTAAAAGTTGGTGAATTATGTTAGTATATTCATGAGAGAGTGTTTAAATGTGTATAAGCATGAGAAATATTCAAATAATCCTTCAAAAGAGTTCCAAGTTCAGTTTTGAGGATTAGACCCTGCATGAAGGAACCTAGTAAGAAGGCATAGGCTTGGTAGCGTGATGAGATGAGTAGTATGAGGCTTATGAGAATAAGATATGAAATATATTGGATTGGTATAAGGTTTTATAAAATTATTTTGAGGTTTTTATAGTATTAAAATAGGTTTCAAGGTGTGTTCAAAGCCTAAGTATCATTAGTAATTTAAATCCTAATGAGCAAAGAGAACTAGTGTGGCCTAATAAAGGGTCAAGTTTAGTTCCTAAGATGAAAGAGCACATAAGATAATTTTCATAGGTGTGAGAGGGTTTTTAAAGTTTTTTAACCAATTTTTATGTCAAATATTATATTAAAAAGCATGAAAATTGGTGTTGAGGTTTTCTATATGCACAAAATGAGGTGTTACAGACCAAAGAAGGTTTTTATTATGCTTGTTGGCATATGCACCATTTTCATGAGGATACAAGTAGTTCATGGTAATGTTGGAAAGGGTCATGTATTGAATTTATTGGAATTTTTTTCTAGGTTTAGGGCCTAATATTAATTAATGATTATTAAGAATGGAAGACAATTTATACCCTCTTTAAAACCCTAATAGTGACCTGATATGAAAGACATTTTTGGAAATGGATCATAATGGTTTGGTTGACCTAGTATGATGATTGGAGGTTGTATTAAAATATTTTAGGTACCTTTAGGTGGTATATATATATATATATATATATATATATCATAAGAGTGATTTTAAGCTACAAGAAACCCATTATTTCTCAAATTTTTGATGTAGCAGGTAGGGTTAACCAGGTCAAAACATGAAAATGATTGGAAGATTATGTGTGAAAATTGTAGTTTGTGACCATGTAATTTTATGAGTATTTTTTATATCTTAAATATTATAAAATATTCATGGAATTTGACCTATCTCTAAATAGGCCTAATGATGAAGATAGTGAGAAAACTAGGTAGAAATGAGAATGAGATTAGGGATGGGTTGTAGTAGATTAGGGATAGATCCAAATGAATGGGGTTATTTTTAAATACATATATATCATATCAAATTTTATTATAATATTTTGATATTCTCATATACAATGAAATTTTTTTGGTCAAAGTGATCTATCTAACACAATGATGTCAGTGCAGGGTGAAGACATGACATTGGTCTGTAAGACCAATATTGATATCAAAACTTGTAATATATATATATATATATATATATATATATATGTTATAGGTATTATGAAAGATCATATAAACCCATTTTAATTTAGTAAAAAATTTCTCATGAGTGTTATAATTCTTGGTTTCCAGGACTATTTTTTTGGAGCTACGAATAGTTTTTTGTGTATGAGTGAGATTGATGTTCCTGAGATATTTTAGGTTATTTTTAATTTATTTTTATTAATTATAATCTCTTATTAATGTGTGAAAATTCAAAGGATCTTGATTGGGTTTTTTAAGCCTGTGTGCAAGTCTAAGTGAACATATGAAGATGATCAGTTTGAGGTATTTTTCCCTATATGGTGAAATAAAATGAAATTGGTGTTGAACCTAAGGTAATATGTATGTAATTTATAAATATATTTATTTGGAAAATTTAATTTTATTCTTTATATATTCAAGATAGACTTTGTGGTAGTAAGAAGGCCTTATTACGAGTAGACGTAATGGTGTGGTTCAATAAGTGAAAGGATCTAAATAGAGTTGGGGACATAAGGTGAGATTATTAGGGGTATAATTTAATCATGTGTTATTTTTTTCATCAATTTTTTATGCTTATGATTTTATAAGGTGGTCAAGGTGAAACGTGTACTTTGAGAAGGCCTTATTGCATTAGGTCTATATTAGGCCTAAAGGTGATTTTAGTCCTTATGGGTGGTGAAATGCCTATGTAATGGTTGTTTCAATTGTGAAAAGTTTTTATTGATCCATTCCAAGGCTATCCTAGTATGGTGAGGTTTTTGTCTTACCAAGATGGGTGAGAGCAAGAGTCAAGTATAAAATGTAGGCTTAATAGGCTTAATTTGACTAGTTAGAATATTGAGGACATGAGTGAAGGATATAGAGGTTTGGAAACTAGGTACAAGGATTGAATATTATTATATATATGTATATATAATTTCATGAATTTATAATTGTGTTTTTATAGGTGATGAGCAAGGTTATATGACCTAATTCTTCCAAGGAAAGGGCTAGTTGAGTGAGAAGGCCTAATAGGCTATTTGAGAGAGATAAAAGAGTGAGAAGAGCAAAAGAAGTGGTCATATTCAATTGAGTGATAAAAATATGTCCAAAGGTGATTAGTGATTCAAGGTATATAATTTGGTTCTGAGATAGCTAGGGGGTTAGTTCATCCTTGCAATTTGGTTCTTGTTAAAGGACTAGTTAAGTTATTGTTTGACTAGTGAGGGGTTGGTGTTCCTGGTGGGGTTGGTGCTTCACTAAATTTTTTATGAATTGATCATATGATTTTATTAAAAGCTATGATTTAGTTTTTTTTATCCCCTAATAGGATTTCCCACATATATCTTATGTTCTTATGTTGTTTACTTTTATAAATGCTTGTTTATGGATTGGTTAATGTATGTATGTATGTGAATAAATTCTTCATGGATGATAAATGAAATTGAAGGATTGTTTTAGGTAAAATGTTTCATTCCCTCTCGGTATTTTTACTTACAACACTAGTGGAATCATCCTATAAGATGCTTGATTAGGTAGAGTTGATCCTAAAATCAAATTAATATGATGTTAAATGTATCTTTTGGGTGGTAAATTGTATGGTAACTAATTAGGTATAACATATACATATTATTTCAACACTTTTATTTCTCATGTTAGTATTTTCACTACCTTTATCCTCTTTCTTGGATATTAATACATAAGAAAAACTTGTCAACTTCATATATTTGATAAATTATTTCATGAAATAAATGTTTTATGCTTGTCATTCTTATTTAAGAGGTAGTAAAACAACCTTTGTAACACCTTTCCAAAAACTATAGCTATTATTTACTCCATCATGAATTTCCTTTATATCATATTATCAAGGCCTTCCCAACAACACATGGTATCCATCCATTAGAATAACATCACCCATATTTCAAATCTATAATATTTCTATAGAAAACTTAATTAAACACATTTTATCTACTAGAACTATATTCCCTCTATTAAACCATGAAATTAGACTAGGATAAGGATGCTTTTCACATTTTATTCCTAGTTTATCTACCATTTCTTTAGAAACCATATTTTCACAACTACTTCTATCTATAATTGATTTACATATCTTACTTATTGAAGTACAACTTATTCATAAAATATTTGTATGTAGACATGAATCACCACATTATTTATTTTTTACATGTTATTTATTTGTATTTATCATTGTTTTCCTCATCATGATATTTTATCCTATATCTTTTTTTACAACCTATGTATTTTTTCCTTGGTCTTAGCCTCAACAAAATTCAACCTTGGCTTATCCTCTTACATCTTTTCTTATTAATGATAGTGTAAATACTCAAATGTTATAAGTATTTATTATCCACATCTATAAAAAACATAAGGTCTACATGGACCATTCCATCCTCTACCACTACCATAGCTTCTACCTATTTATTGATATTAAAACCCTTTTATATTATCCTCTTTTCTTTTGTACCATGGGGTGATCCTTCTCTAGTGGAATTAAACTCACCTCACCACCTTACTAGAGGTGGTTATTCTCTTTTTGGCTTAATTATTCTTTTAAAATCTTATCTATTTTCATTTTCTTCTCCCTTCAAATATAATTGATAATCTTATTCCATGAAAAGTATTTTATGTGTGATCAATTAATCTTCAATAGAAAACTTAAAACCATCTTCATACCTTACAACCATCTGTTATATTTTTTCATGCTCCACTCATATGGAAAACTTGTAAAAATAATTATATATTATATTATATAGTTATAATTTTGACTTAAATCATGAAATATTATGTATAAGGTTTGTGAATAATCTATACAAATAAATTTATCCCTTGGGTTATTTTCCATTTTTCTCTAAGTGTTGATGTTTTATTTACTCTTTCTCTATCTCTCTTTCTATAGGTGATCGCACCAAATAGTTGCATGAACCTTCAATTTATTACATGAAAAATTTACTTTCTTGTCTTCTATCAGACTTTTCCAATTGATATTTTTTCATACTACAAAACTAGTCTATCAACTCCTCTAGTTTTAAACTACCTCCATACTCTGAAACTTCAACCTTGATTCTTTTATTCCTTCCCTCTAAATATAAAACCACCCTTTTCCATAGATGGTGGTCATTCTTGTTATTAATTTTCATGAACTTATTATTCATGATCAATTTATTCTTCCATTTATTCTCCCTCTTAATTTTTATTTTATTTATGACATTTGTGATAATTTTAGTTAATTATTCCACTTGGCTCTGTAGCTATTATGTAGTCATGTTCATCTATGCAGTTCCTCCTCATCCTATTATAATATGTACACCTTTTATTTATTAACATAATTCTCTCTCAAAATATAATTTCAAAACACAATAAGAATTCATAAATATATTACCTTCAATATTTAAACTTGCTCTAATCCCAAATGTTGAATCCAATACTAGCAAAGTAAAAATATAAATAAGCACAATACTTAAAATTTCATGAAAACTATAATATTTATTGATTAAAATTTAAGGAATAAAATAATTACATAAAATTATATGAATAAACCTCAACTCAAAATTAGAGTTGACACGTAAAATTAAAAAAAACTACCTAGAGTTAATTGCCCTTGCTATAAATAACAACTTGATTTTCATAATAACTTTGGCATGAAAGTCCATATGAGCCTAAAATTTTGAAAATATACTTTAAATAATAAATTAATTATGATATAAATGTTTCAACCCAATTCCACATGTGGTATAAATTTATCTTATTTATGATATTTATAGCATGAATAAAAAATATTAGAATGCAATTTCGAACCCTTAGATGATCTCATGTGGCTCTCCAAACATAATGTAATTGGACCTAACTATAAAATTAGGTTATGGATGCATGATAATTCCCTTTATAAAAATTTTCATGAAGGATAACTCAATTGATTTAATTATTCAAAATATATGGCCTTCAAAAGATAGGTCTCTCTATCACATCTTAAATCAGTCTTGAGCTTAGTAATGAATAATTCTATAGTGAGTTTTGTTGCATGGCTCAATTTGAGTTACCACATATTACTAATATATTTTTTAAGGATTATATGTATTGTACCCAACACCCTTTTCCCATATGGAAATGGGGATCCACTTTTTTTAGACTA
>JARHVA010011104.1:20000-57500 GCA_037957365.1 Torreya grandis
AATAGGTTGTTCTCACAACCTATAATGGTGGTATGTATAGTTTTTTAAAATGGAATATATATTTATAGTTTGTATATAGTTCAATATATATTGTAAAAATTATATCTATCTTTATGCACATGCACATGTTGTGTAGTTTTCACAAAGGCTATTGTAAACTGATAACTACAAATAAACTCTTATATAATTTTGAATGATAGTTAGAACTCATGTTTTGAATATCATAAGTAATGACCTTACATGAAATTGGAAGATAAGGTGACCCCTTCCCCAAGTCCATATAAGCAAGTGTAATCCAACTTGGATTTATTTTAGAGAATTTTAAATATAGGAGCAACATTAGTTTTGATTATCATTGAATGTGTTTGTGTATTCTCTTTCCAATTTCCATATAATTAGTTGTTACTTTATTTGGTTGTATGTTTCAATAATCTTTAGTAAGCAAAAGTTATGAATGGATTCTTAATTATTTTTATTGATATAATTACCTTTATATGAGCAATTGTTATTGAAATATTGGTAAATATATTAGTTAAAATAGTCAAGTTCAAATTTATTCTTAATTTTGATTGTGTATGAGTACTTTCTTAGATGTAATTTTTTATGTGTGTTTAACAACTACCTCAGATACTTCACTAGCCTAAGCCATAATCTCTTGATTAAGAGTGTGTAATATCTTCCTTAAAAGGAATTTTTTTTTCTAAGGCATGTGAATTTCCTTCATCTTTATCTCCTTAGACTTCTTAGCCACATATAACTATGTGTGTGAAATTAGTACTAGTAATAGACGTAGGTTCTGAGAGCACTTATCCTTCTAAAACCAACCAGGGAAGTGAATAATGAAAACCATAGAAGCTTTATTTTCTACCTTACCCTTCCCTCATTATTTGAGTTTTTTTTTTGAGATTTTCCCACTTTATATTAGCAACCAGTTGCCCATCCAACTCACATAGAGATTCACAATCATTTATAGACCACACATCCATCCAAAAAACTTGTCAACAACCTATATGCCATACTAGATATTCTATTAATAGATTGTAACATAAGGCATACCTTTAACTCATGCCTTAGATTAGATTTTAGCTCCTTTGAGATCTCAAAAAATTAGAGGACACCTCCTTAAGGTTGTGGTGAGAATAAAACCCACATCAATAGTTAATTAGTGATAGAAGGAGGGTCAACACATTCAATTGTAATAAAAGTTTTGAGAATGGATTGGCTTGAAAAATAACCCATAAATATCCTAGGTATTTAACATGATTTCCCTAATGACCCATTCAAATACATTCCTAGGCTCCATTATAATCACCCAAGAGCTATTTATGGTCATCTTGTTGCTTACACATAAGTTATACATGTTATGGATGTCAAATTTGAGGATGTAATCTATAGGTTGTTCCCTTTCACATTGGGAGAAGAAATGCATGATTAGTTTGCAAATTTGGCACCTAGTTATCTTACTAGTTGGCATGATCTTGAGGAATATTTTTTTATATGATTTAGTCTAAATATTGATGCTCGTCTTAAAAAATAATTTAACACCTTGTATGAGGTTATTTATAGGTATGTTGGATATGGATTATATAAAAGTCATCCAAATATAAATCTTGTTACTGTGCCCAAAATAGAACATAGTGGAAGGGTTTCTTTTTCACAGATGGAGAGGATGATTGGATCATAAAAGATTTAGAATAATGTATTACAACCATCAAGGAAGAGGAATCTATCAAGATAGGAGAATTGGATCATGTTGATTCCATCCCTATATTTGGTGAGGTAATTAAAGAAATAAATGAAAGTAGTGAGGAAAGCATCAATTTAAAGGAACATTTCCAATCTTTATAACAACTCTATGAGATATAATATGCCCAAGTAGAGGATCAATTAACTTACCTTGAAAAATAAGATATTATCCCTAAAGATGGTGTTGATGACTCTTATAACTATCATTTTGGATTATAATATCTATTAGAAGACCCATTTGATTTTTATATTCTTGACTTATTCTCCTTTAATCATGCATGCTCTAATATGAAATTTTATATTATGTCATGCTTGAGGAAGGTGTGTATTTTTATCATGGGGTAAATGGAAAAGGTATGTTGGCTTTCATCAATAATTTTGATTCTATTTATGATATCTCTTCTAATGGAATTAATTCACATAGATGTTCATGCCTTCATCTGATAGATGCTGAATTTAATTTGGTGCCTAAATCTTATGTGTAGGACACTATGGTTATTTATGTGATTAACTAGGAACCACCACATGCGTAGACATCAACATTACTTAGCATTGAATTAAATTCCTTTGATTGCACATATGATTCCCATGAAATTGCATAACTTCTAGAACATAACTATTTGAAAGAATAATAATAAAGGGATAAAAAACATATGGTGGATGAGATGATCTCTCTAGAATTAATCGTTAATGAATCTCTCACTCCTACAATTATAAATAGTGATCCATAGGTAAACAAAAATTTTACTTATGATTTGGAAATTCAAGAGCTAATTCATTCAAATATTGAAGGTCACACTCAATGTGAGAGCTTAGATGATGTTTTTGAGGAATATGTTGTTCATGATTATCCTTATGATTCAAACTCTATCTTTGAGGACCTTTCCCATAATGATTTCATAGAGGATGATGACTATCAATACTACATGTTAGATCTAATATCCATCTCAGTAGGTACTTTTGAGGATTGTCTATCTAAATTAGGTTCTCCTGCATACATGAGTAATAATGGTGAGCTTTCAAAATGTATATATCATATGGAAGATTTATTATTTTATTGTGTATGGGATGTCCTAATGATTAACCTTGATTTTTTTCTACAATATGAAGGAAAGGCTCAAAATTCTACTAAATGAATACAAGGATGTCCCAACCTATTTCATAACTTTAATGGGAAAACCATTGTTATTACAAAAGAGTGAGAAGCATACCAAACAAAGTTTCCAAATCCATCCCTCATCTTGTTTGGGTTTTATTTATAATATGAATAGGTTAGGTTTCTTATTTTCTATCATTTATTTTCATTAGATTAATATTTCTTGCTTTTAGTATTTTGCTTTCATAGATTAGTTTCTTATTTTTTAGATTAGATTTCTATGATTTCTTAGATTATTTTTTATTTGCTTTCTCTAATGATTGTAAATTGTGTTTTCTCTAACTATAGACAAGTTAAAATCTAAACCAACTAAGCTTATGAACTTTAGAAAAGGGTAAAATTAAAATCTTGACACCTTGGGACTTATTTATAGATTAGGCATATTTCTATGTTTTTTAGTTCTTAGGATGAAGGTAGGTAATCATGGATTATTTTGAATGGTGTCATAATTGAATACTTTTACTAGGCATGTGGAAGTTGCTCTCAAAGTAATTCATACAAATTTAGAATTTTTTTTCTTATTTTATTAAATCAAACACACTTATCACATTAAATACCTATTAGAAGTGATAATTATGGGTATAGGTGTAGCTAGCATGGATGTTCTAGTAATGATTTGTTTTATAATTATACTAGCTCATTAGGGTTATAAATCTGCTCTTTTCTAATCAAGAGAAAAATAAGAGCAAAATAAAAACAAAATAAAAAAGAACCAATGGATTTAAAAGAGTAAAATAAAATCAAAAGGCTCACATGATGAAATAAGGTCAATGTACCATGCACCATGATTAAGAGAAAATAATGGAAAGAGAAGAGAAGGAGCCTAAGGTATCTCTATCAGGGCTATGAATTATTGGTTGGCAGTAGAGCAATTCTTGAGCTTCCCTTTTATTTAAGCTTTAAGAGATACTAAAATGGAACCTAGAGGTTCAACAAGCCTTTGAAAAACTCATCATAGTAGGGGTTAAATAAACTACACATTTGATACATATAGATCCAATAAATTAGAAGGAAAGTATGTTGTACGAATTAACTTAGGAGTCTCTTTCATTCTATTGATTATAGTATTATTCTATGTCACACTTCATGACTAATTTGAGATTGAAAACTAGAGTTTTGGGTTCTTGAATACTCAAGAGTATCTCCCTTGTGAGTCACTATTTGTTGTACCTAACACACCTTTTTTTCATAGGAAAATGGGGACCCACTCTTTTTTAGACTATGGTCTTGACTTTGAGCCCCTTATTCTATATGTTTATGCAAAATAATGGGATAGGACTAATTATTGGCCTTCATGCTTTATAAAAATGGCATTAGTATATTATGTTTTTATCAACTAATGTTTGAATTCTTTTGTGACTTATGAAATTTATTTTGTTAGACTTATCCTATCAGTATTTTTACCACACATGAATTCTTGTGGGGTTTTTTGGATAGATACTTATCTTTATTAGATAAATTGTTGTAAATATTTTATCCAAAATAATTCCTCCAATAGAATTGGTATGTGTGATTTTTGTCATGGGCATTTTTCCCAATGAAATATACTTATCCTTTGGCCTTTTTAAGACTACCCTTTGACCTTTATGAAGTATATCATTTGGGAATTTTATCATGTATGAATTCCCTATGAAGTAGACCCTTTAGATTTTTTCCAGATAGAAATTACCCTTTGGAATTTTGAAATGACCCTTTGGCATTTTAAAATTGCCCTTCAAGACTTTTGAAATGACACTTTGACATTATGAAATTTCCCTTTGGGACTTTTAAAATTCCCTTCAACCTTCTGAACCTACCCTTTACGCTATGTGAAACCTACCCTTCAGCCTTTCTATCACGGGCATTTTTCCTAATGAACATACTCTTCAAAAAATTTGTCACAGATATTTTGTCTAATATAAAAAGCCTAAAATAATTCCCCCAAGGGAACATGCCCTTTGGATCTTCTAAACTGACCCTTCAGACATTTTGAAAATGACCCTTCAGCCCTTCCTAAAGTGACCACTTGTCCTTCAAGATAATTATCATGGACCTTAGCCCTCTGAAATATATCTTTTAGCCTTTTTAAATTTATACTTTGCCCTTCAACTTTGCCCTTTGGGACTTTGTCCTGGGCCCTTTCCTTTCCAAGACTTACCCTTCCTAAATTTTATCTTGGGAAAATGCCATACCAAATGACCCTTTGTGAGAATTATTTTAGATATTTTGTCCAAAAAAATTCCCCAACATAAAAGGCCTAAAATAATTTTATTGAATCAAATATTTATATTTACTTAAGTTTATATTTTTAGGATCAAGGAGTCCTAAGAAAATGAAAAGTGTCAAATCTCAATATCTTAAAATTTTATGATCATGAGGATGTCATTCATAATCACATGAATGTCAAATTTGATGCCAGGAATAAAACATTACAAGATTAAATTCTAATGGTTGTGAGGATGTCATTGATGATCATGTGAATGCCAAATTTAACCTTAGTATCAAAACATCATGGGTCTACTTTGTGACAGTCATGAGGATGTCATTAATGGTTTCATAAACTTTAAATTTAAGCTCATAAATTTACCATTTGGATTCAAATATTAGTGGACCCAGGTAGATTGATGGTCCACATTGATTTATATATTTGATTCAAAGATGTGAGATAGGTAGATTTTTTTCAAAGGAATGAGGACATGACAAGTGTCAATCTTGTAGGAGTTAATAAGTCAAAGCACTAAAATCCAATGAACCATGTTAAATTAGTGCATAAGGATCAATGGTGTGAGAACAACATAGACTTTTCAAAGATACTAGATTCAATCAGGTGTTAACACATGTCACATTTTAAAATCTAGTAGGGAATTATGGATATAATATGTAGATAGTTGGATAGTTGAGCTATATTTATCAATAGACATTGGGTCTCATAGTTAAGCTAGAGTATGAACATGCATGCCTTAATCTGAATAATGAATATAAAAGTGAAGATCTAGATTTTATAAAAAGTATAGGTGAGTATGAAACTCATAGTTCAAATTAGTCACAACTAACAATAATATAACTAGTTCTAAAACATTGGTAAAGTGATTTTGGTCCTTCATGCATATGTCTAAGTTCCATTTGAAAGTGGCTAATCTAAAAGATCAATAGGTTGTTCTCATAACCTATAAAGGAGGCATGTATAATTTTATAAAATGACACATATATTTTTAGTTTGTATACAGTTCAAGCTATAATTGTAAAAATTACCTCTATCTTTATACACATGCACATGTTGCACAGTTTTTCAAAGGCTATTTCAAACTAGTAACTTCAAATAGACTCTTATATAGTTTTAAACCACAATTATAACTCATGTTTTGAATATCACATGTAACAACCTTGCATGAAATTAGAGGATAAGGTGGCCCTTTCCCAAAGTCTATATAAACAAGTGTAATCTAGCTTGGATTTTTGTTAGAGAATTCTGAATACAAAAGTAACATCAGTTTTAATCATCAACAAATGTGTTTGTGTATTTTATTTCTATACATTTTGTAATTAGTTATTACTTTATTTGGTTGTATGTTTCAATAATATTTAGTGTGCAAAAGTTTTGAATGTATTCTTGATAATTTTGATTAATATACTAATCTGTAGCTTTGAAAAAACTATTGAAATATTGGTAAATATATTATTTAAAATAGTCAAGTTTAAATTGATTCATAATTCTAATTATACATGAGTGCCTTCATGGATGTGGTTTTTTGTGTGTGTGTAATAATTGCCTTAGATACTTCACTAGCCCAAGCCATAATCTCTTGATTAAGGGTGTGAAAAAGTTTTTATAAAAGAAGAAACCTTTGTTTGAGGTCTATGAATTTTTGTATCTTTATCTCCTTAGATTTCTTAGCCATGTCTGACTATTTATGTTTAATTTCTACTATTAAAATATGTAGGGTTTGAGAGAACTTGTCCTTTTAGAAACCAACCAAGGAAGTGATTCCTTAAAACCATAGAATATTTCTTTTTTGCCTTATCATTACCTCCTTTTTTGAGTTTATTTTGAGATTTTCCCACTTTAAATCTACAACCAGCTGCCCATCCAAATCACATAGAGATTCACAATCCTTTAGAGACCACACCTTCATCCAAAAACCTTCTCAACAACCTGCATGCACTACCAACTATTCCATCAATAGGTTGTAATAGACTGCATACCTATAACTCATGCCTTGGAGTGGAGTTTACCTCCATTGAGATCCTAAAACATTAGAGGCTACATCCTTAAGGTTATGGTATGCATAAAACTTACATCAATAGTTAATTGGAACTATGAGGGCCAACACCTCTAATTGCACTAAATTTTTTGAGAATGGATTAGATTGATAAAGGACACATAGATATCCTAGGTATTCAACATGATTTCCTCAATGACCCATTCAAATACCTTCCTAGGTTCCATTATAATCACCTAAGAGTTATTGAATGGCATGTTGATGATTACACATATGTTATGCATGCTATGGATGTAAAATTTAAGGATTTAATCTATAGGTTGTTCCCTTTCATATTGGGAGAAGAAATGCATGGTTGGCTTGTAAAGTTGGTACCTAGTTCTATTACTATTTGGAATGATCTCGAGGAATATTTTTTGATATTATTTAGTCCAAATATTGATGATCTTTTAAAAAAAAAAATTAACACCTTCTATTAGGTTATCTATAGGTATGTTGGATATGAATTTTATATAAGCCATCAAAAGAGAAATCTTATTACTGTGCCCAAACTAGAACATAGTGGAAGGGTTTCCTTTTAATCTAGGCACTATGTACAAGGAAGAAGAGATCTCAAATGGAGAGGATGATTGGATCATAAAAGAGGTAGAAGAGTGTATTACAACCATCAAGGAAGAGGAATCTATCAAGATAAGAGAATTGGATTGTGATGATTCCATCCCTATATTGGTAAGGTAATTAAAGAAAGAAATGATGATAGTGAGGAATGTGTCAATTTAAAGGAACATTACCAACCTTTATTGCAAATCTATGAGATAAAATATGCCAAGGTAGAGGATTGATTACTTTTCCTTGAAAAATAAGATATTAGCCCTAAAGATGATTTTGATGAGTCTTATGACTATTAGTTTGCATTATAATCTCTATTAGAGAAATCACTTGATCATTATATTCTTAACTTATTCTCTTCTGATCATGCAAGCTCCAATATTGAGATTTTAGATTATGTCGTGCCTTAGGCAGGTATGTATTTTTATCATAGGGAAAATGGAATAGGTATGTTGTCTTCCCTTAATAATTTTGATTCTATTTTTGATCTCACTTCTAATGGAATTAATTCACATAGATGCTCATGCCTTGATTTAATAGATGCTAAATTCAATTTGGTGACTAACTCTAATGTGAAAGACACTATGATTAATTATGTGATTGAATAGGAATCCTTGTATGTGTGGACATCAACATTACTCAACATTAAAGTAAAGAAATTTGATTTCACATACAATGCCCATGAAATTGCATATCTTCTAGAGCATAACTATTTAATAGAATAGTAGCAAAGGGATCAACAACATGAAGTGGATGAGATGATCTCTCTAGAATTAATAGTTAGTGAATCTCTCACTCTTAAAAATAGAAATAGTAAGCCCCAGGTAAAAAAATATTTTATTCATGATTTAAAAAACCAAGAGTTGATTCATTCAAATATTGAAGGTCACACTCAAAGTGAGATTTTAGATGAAGTTTAATAGGAATATGTTTTTGATAAGGTAAGGTGGCAAACCAGAGGCTAAAAACTTCACAAAGCTAAAAATACAAGAAGGCAATTAAAAAAATATGTCTTCAGAGAAATGACGGCACTAGCTGAGAACAATAGACACCAAAACAAAACACAAGGAATAGAAAGACCAGAGTCAGAGAAGACTCTCCTTACATAACCATTGATTTGAGAAGATCATTAAGTTTCTTGGTATTCTCTAAATTATTTACATACCTAGTATTGTCCACCTCTTTCAACATAGACATATTCAGGAGAATTGTATTCTAGATTCCCTTGGCAAAATTTTGCTCAAGCCTCTGAATACGATCCTTCAGGGCCCCAATTTTAGCTTTCTAATCAGCTTCATTCTCAATATCCTTTCCCACTTCCTCGACATAAATTTTCCCATTATTGTTAGTAGTTTTCATAGTATTATCACCCTGCTCCTCAGTAGCCTCAAAATCCCTAGTCTCCTGCTTCCCTCCAGTGTCCTCCAAAATTTCTTATATTTCCAGCTCCTTAGACTCTTCCTCCTATGTTGCTTCTTTCAAAGCACTTTATGAGTAATATATTAGTCTAGCCTTCAGGGTAGGTTTACCAACAATCTATCATGAAATTTTAACTCCAAAGGAGAATCCTTCTTTATTAATTTTGGAAGACTTGTAAGATTTACCACCTTTGCCCCCCATGGCCCTACCTAGATTTTTGTGGGTCCCCTCCTTGTTCTCTCTAATATTTTCTTCCTCTTCACCAACCTTTCTCTTCTTACCCTTTTTTCTCATAAATGAGTTAGAGGTATCAACAGGGGTCTCTTTAGGGGTGGAGAAAGAAACATCTTTTATTTTGGTAGGAGCAGGGGAAAAGCAGGACTCATCAATAACGTCACCAAACACCAGGTTGGAAGGAATGTCTTCACTATCCATTTTGATATTATTAGAGGGCTCCAAGGCTCGATGAAAGTTGTATAAGTAGAGAATCAGACCTTAGTGTAGGGGGATATGGTTCATATCCAACTTCTTAGCCATTTTATCTCTCACCCTAAGGACAGAGTGTTCCAAAGAGGAGAGTAAGTAAAAAGGGAAACTAATAACATCATTGTGCCTGAAGTGATTTAACAAAGGGAGGTGGTAGTTGTAAAACTTGGTATATCAACCTTCAAGCATGAAGTACTTCATGAGAATGAATCACACCCCATCCCATGGATCTAAAAGTTTAGCATGCTCAAATCCTCCTTGGTATGGGATGAGTTCTTCTCCCTCACCCAAAAATAGTTTGTGGCTTGGAAGATCCATAATTTTAGTTTTCCTTTGAATTTTTATACCCTGCATGGACATTCCCATGGCCATAAAAATCACCTTTTCAAATATTTCAAAACTAATTCTACCCACTATGACCCACCTATTTAACCAAGATCTCACAAATTACTCAGACAAGTTTTCATCGTAACCATTAAGCCTTTCTAGATATGGGTTGATTCCCCCTTCCTTACAATAATGCCAAACCAATGGATTATCTTTGAATTCAAAATAGAAGATAGGTTCAGTGTGTATATGATCTCCTCCCATTTTGTATTTGTAGACCCAGATCATGGAGTTCCTAGTTTCAGCCTTTAGCTTTGAAATGGCTGCTAACCCATTTTTATGTTTATGCAAAATGAAGATGTGATGGATCACTATGCGAAATACCCTACCAAGATGACATTGTCTACTCCCATGCTTGGAGATTATTTCCCCTTGATTTTCATGATGATACCCATGCATCTCAACCTCATGATACAATGAATCATGAATGATTATTAAACAAGTACGAAGGTTATCAAGTTCTATAATCCATGATGGCCCACTCCAAGTGTATCGCCTCCGAGAGATACCCTTGTCATAAATGCACCTCATTCTTGACAAGTCATCTCTTTTTGAATAATATACCTAATGTTTAAGGGAATATGAGCACCTTTTTGCCACACCCTCCAACCTAAAAATTGTTGACCAAGGTTGTCACAAGCATCGGTGACCTTGTTTCCCTCTCTATAAATATGGGAAAAATCTACTCCAGATAACTTCTGCAAAAGAAATTGGATGTCTATAATGATGTCCTTTAGATTAATTCCCATATTTGATGCTTTATTCACAACATCTATGACCATTTTAGATTTTCCTTGTATACTTAAATTCCTTATTCCTAAGGATATAACCAACTTTAACCCCCATAATAAAACCATTACTTCAGCATATTTGTTGCTCTAGCATCTTATTCCACTAGCATAGATAGTAGACATCCATCCTTTATCATTCCTTATAATTCCTCCTCCACTAGCTTTACCATCCAACTTGGATGCCCCATCAAAGTTGAGTTTCATCCAGTTGGGCTTTGGAGGGATCCATTTAGTATTTAGTCTCTATAGCATTTTAGAGTTATCATACCTAGGGATCTAGTTTAAAACTTTCCATTTGGCTATAATTTTGTTCCCAATTTGAGATAAGGGTTTCTCCACAACATGAATATGAGCTGTTGTGACACTTTCCATGATGGTCTTAACAAAGGAGTGGAACACTTGAGATGCATTTCTAGCAGTGTCCCTAAAAATTTTGTGGTTACACTCTTTCCATAAAATCTAGCTCAAACATGGAAGAGTTTGCTTCCATAATTCCAAAAGCCAAGGATGTGTGAAGGTTGGGTTCCAACTGAGAATTACTTCTTTGAGGTCAAAATTATAGACCCATTCAATACCAAAGTTATTAAGTATTATGCTCCATAATTCCCAATCAAAATCACAGTGGATAAAAAGGTGTGAAACTGATTCCTCTTTTAAACCACACAAGAAACATTTGTTAAACAAGGTAAACCCTCTCTTTTGAAGGTTATCCCGAGTTAGGATTTTGTTATGAGTAGCAGCCCACTAGAACATGTTAATTTTTGGAATAATTTTGTCATTCTAGACCTTTTTCCAAACATCTTTATTTTGATATTCAAGAATGAGCAAATGGTAAGTAGATTTAATAGAGAATGATCCATTCTTATCAGGCCACCAATATTGTTCATCCTCCTAAGGGAAGAGAGGGATTTTGGTCTCCTGAACACACTGCTAGATCTCCCACACTCTAGGGAAAAGCTTAGGCTAGTGATCATAGCAGTCCAATATATTTTTCTAACTCTTTATCCCATTGTTATTTTCCATATAATCACTGACTCTGTCTCCAAAAAATAGGGTAGCCAAGTCAGCAATCTCTCCATAGTTACCCTGTGTGATGAGGGCCTTGTCCTTTAACTAGATATCATCCTAGAATTTAATATGCTAGCCATTTCCAAGTTTCCATCTAATTCCATGTTTAAGAAGGATTCTACTTTTTAGCATTTTATTCCATATCACAGATCCTTAGGGTAATCCCATCTATTGAAGAAAGTTGGAATCATCAATGCTATGTATGTATTTGGCATACATTATTTCCCCCCAGTCATTATTTTTATGGATCAGGTTCTAACTAATTTTTTAGAGAAGGGATTTGTTCATGTTCTTGATAAACATAATATTGAGTCCTCGATGAGATTTTGGAAGACACACATTTTCCCATCTGACTAACGACATTCTCTCTTTAGGAATATGTTGTTCATGATTATACTTATGATTATAAATATATCTTTGAGGACATTTCCCATAATGATTTCATAGAGGATGATGAATTTCAAGATTGTAGGTCAGATCTAATATCCATATTATTAGGTACTTTCAAGGATTATTTTTCTAAATTAGGTTCTCATGAATACATGGGTAATAATGGTGAGCTTTCACAATATGTGTATCATAAGGAAGAGTTATTGTTTATTGTGTCTGGCATGTCCCAATGAGTAACCTTGATTTTTTGTTCTATAATATGAAGGAAATGTTCAAAATTCTACTAAATGAATATCGGATGTCCCTACCTATTTCAGAACTTTAAAGGGGAAATCCTAGTTATTACCAAAGACTGAGAAGCATACCAAACAAAGTTTCCAAATCCATCCCAAATTTTTATTAGGTTTTCCTTAGAGTAGGAGTAGGTTATGTTTCTTATCTTCTATCATTTATTTTCATTAGATTAATCTTTCTTGCTTTCATAATTTTGATTTCATAGATTAGTTTCCTATTTTCTAGATTATATTTCAGTACTTTATTAGATTATTTCTTTGCTTTCTCTAAGGATAGATCATATGTGTTTTCTCTGATGATAACCAAGTTAAAATCCAAACCAACTAAGATTATGAATTTTAGAAAAGGGAATATTAAAATCCTAACACTTTGGGACTTGTTTACAAATTAGGCATATTTCTATGTTTTTGAGTCTTTAGGATGAAGGTTGGTTTTCATGGATTATTATGAATGGTGTCACAAATAAATACTTTTACCTGGCATGTGGAAGTTTCTCCTATAGTACTTCATAAAAATTTAAAAAGTTTTTTTTCTTCTTTAATTGGATCAAATAAACTTATCACATTAAATACCTATTAGAAATGATAATTATGCATATAGGTGTAGCTGGTAGAAGGTTCTAGTAATGATTTGTTTTATAATTAGACAAGCTCACTAGGGTTCCATATATTCTCTTTTCCATTAAAGAACAAAAAAAGAGTGAAATAAAAACAAAAGAAGATTGAAATAAAAACAAAAGAAGAAAGATATAATGGATTTAAAAGAGAAAAAGAAAATTTAAAGAAAATCAAAAGGCTCACATGATGAAATAAGGTCAATTTACCACGCATCATGATTAAGAGAAAATAATGGAAAGAGAAGAGAATGAGCTCTAGGTATCTTTGTTAGGGATATGGACACCTATATAGTAGTAGATAAATTCCTAAGCTTTGCTTCTTTTTGATATTTAAGATATCTACAATAAAACCTACAACTTCATCAAACTTTTGAAAAACTTATCACAGTAGGGGTTAAATAAACTACATGTTTAGCACACAAAGATCTAAGAAATTAGAAGGTGATTATGTTGTGTGAATTAACTTAGTAATATCTTTCATGTTTTTAATTTAAGTATTATTCTATGAAACACTTCATGACTGATTTGAGATTGCAAACTAAAGTTTTGGGTTATTGAATACTCAAGAGTATTCCCCTTGTGAGTCACCATTCATTATACCCAACAACCCCCTTTTTCCATAGGGAAATAGGGACCCACTTTTTTTTAGACTATGGTCTTGACTTTGAGCCCCCTCTTCTATATGTTTATACAAAATTTTGGGAAAGTAATAATTATTGGCCTTCATACTTTATCAAAATGGCATTGACATATTATGTTTTTATCGATTAACACTTGAATTCTTTTGGGGCTTATCCAATTTATTTTTTTAAACTTATTATTTTGGAATTATCCTATTGGTATTTGTCAAGATTTTTACTATGAATTAATTCTTACAAGTATTTTGGCCATGATCTTATCTTTATCATAGAAATTTTTATTGACATTTTGTCTAAAATAATTCCTTTGATGGAATTGGTCTGCACATTTTTTTTGGGCATTTTTCTAGATGAACTAGTCTTATCCTTCAATTTTTTTGAGATTACCCTTTGCCCTTTATGAAGTAGATCCTTCCAAAATTTTTTCATGGATGAATTACCTATAAAGTAGACACTTTAGATTGTTTCCAAATATACAGTACCATTCATCATTTTAAAATGACCCTTCGACATTTTGAAATTGCCTTCAAGACTTTTGAAATGACCCTTCAACATTTTAAAATTGACCTTCAAGACTTTTGAAATGTCCTTCGACATTTTAAACCTACCCTTTGATATTTTTACAACCTACCCTTAAAATTTTCTATCATGGGACTTTTGACTAATAAACATACCCTTAAGACTTTTTATCATAGACATTTTGTCTGACACAAAAGCCTGAAATAATTCCCCCAAGGGCACATTCCCTTTGGGATCTTTTGAATTAACCCTTCGAACATTTTTTAAAATGACCCTTCAGCCTTTTTTGAAGTGACCACTTTCCATTCGGGATAACTTTCATGGACCTTTGCCTTCTAAAACAAATCCTTCAACCTTTTTGATTTGGTACTTTGCCCTTCAAATATAATCTTCAAGACTTTGTCTTGGGCCCTTTCCCCTCTAAGACTTACCCTTTGAGACTTTTGTATGGGAAAAATTACCTATCAAATGACCCTTCAAGAGAATTTTGTGGACATTTTGTCCAAAATAATTCCCCTAACACAAAAAGACCAAAATAATTTTCTCAAATAAAAAATTCTAAAACAATACAAGTCCTTTATTTATATATGCTAAGTCACTTACATTTATATTTGCATGAACAAGGAGTCCCAATAAAATGAGAATTGTCAAATCTCACTACCTCAAATTATAACAGTCATAAGGATGTATTCATAGTTTTGTGGACATAAAAGTTGAACCTAGGAATAAACATTATGAGATTAAATTTCTATATTTGTGTGGATGGCATTGACAGTCATAAGGACATCATTGATGGTCACATGAATGTTAAACTTAACCTTAGTAGCAAAACATCATGGGTCTAAATTATGATAGTCACATGGATGTCATTGATGGTTGTGAGGACATCATTGATAGTTGTGTAAATGCCAAATTTAAGCTCATGAATTTACCATTTGGATTTGAATGTTAGTGGACCTAGGTAGATTAATGGTCCATGTTGATCCATATATTTGATCCAATCATGTGAGATCTGCATAGGCTTTTCAAAAGGAATGAGGATGTGATAAGTGTCAAGCTCATAAGATTCAATGAGTTAAAGTAATAAAATCCAATGAATTGCATTAAACTAGTGCATAAAGATCGATAGTGTGAGATAAACATGGACTTTTTAAAGATTTTGGACTCAATCAGGTGTTAACATGTATCATATTTTGAAAGCTAGTAGGGCATTATGGATAGAATATGTAGATATTTGGACACTTGAGCTATATTTATCAATAGACATTTGGTCTCAAGTTAAGCTAGAGTATGAACATGCATGCCTTAATATGAAAAACTAATATAAAAGTGAAGATCTATATTCTATAAAAAGCATAGGTGAGCATGTAACACATAGTTCAGATTAGTCACAACTAATAGTAATGTCACTAGTTATAAAACATTGGTAAAGTGATTTTGGTCCTTTATGTGTATGTCTCAGTTCCATTTGAAAGTGGATAATTTGAAAGATCAATAGGTTGTTCTCATAACCTATAAAGGAGGAATGTAAAGTTTTATAAAATGGTGCATATATTTGTATTTTTTATATAATTCAATATATAATTATAAAAATTACCTCTATCTTTATACACATGCACATGTTGCATAGTTTCTACAAAGGCTATTTTCAACTCATAATTGTAAATAAACTCCTATATAGTTTTGAACTAGATTTAGAACTCATGTTTTGACTATCACATGTAATGACCTTGTATGAACCTGGAGGATGAGACAACCCATTCCCCAAGTTTATATAAACAAGTGTAATCCAACTTGGATTTTGGTTAGATAATTTTGAATACATTAGTATCATTATTTTTTATCATTAGTGAATGTGTTTGTGTATTTTATTTCCAATTTATATATAATTAGTTGTTACATTCTTTGGTTGTATGTTTCAATCATCTTTATTGTGAAAAAGATATGAATGGACCATTGATTATTTTGATTGATCTACTAATATGTATATGTGCAACAACTATTGAAATATTGGTAAATATATTGGTTAAAATAGTCAAGTTTAAATTGATTCATAGTTTTGACTATGCATGAGTTCTTTATTAGATATAGTTTTCTATGTGTATACAACAACTAACTTAGATAATTCAATATCTCAAGCCATAATCTCTTGATTAAGGGTGTGAAACAACTGCCCTAAAAGGAACAACCTTTGTTTGAGGCCTATGAATTTCCTACATCTTTATCTCATTAGACTTATTAGCCATGTCTAACTAGGTGTGTGTAATTGATGAAAGCAATAGCCATAGGTTCTGAGAACACTTATTCTTTTAAAAAAAAAATAGGGAAGTGATTCATAAAAACCACATAAGCTTTCTTTTTTGCCTTACCCTTCCCTCCTTTTTTGATTTTGTTTTAATATTTTTCCTCTTTAGATTAACAAATATCTACCCATCTAACTCACATAGAGATTCATAATGTTTTAGAGACCATACCTCCATCCAAAAACCTTGTCAAAAAATTACATGCCATACCAACTATTCCATCAATAGATTGCAATAGATCGTATACCTATAACTCATGCCCTGGAGTGGAATTTACCTTCATTGAGATCCTAAAATGTTAGAGGCTACCTCTTTAAGTTTGTGGTGTGTATAAAACCCACATTAGTAATATGGTTCCTTTTTTCCTCTCTTTTATTGAACTCAAAACCATATTAGCTCTTATCATTCCTCTATTATTCACCCTAGGCTTATAGTAGACCCTATGATTCAAGTTGTTATCACTAGAAGAGGTTGAGTGCCTCATCAAATAAGGTAGGAGGAACTAATATAATAAATTCCTCTTCATGCATAAACTAGCCCAATGGTGATAATCAAATATCCTAGATGACATAATATTATTAAGCAGTTAAGGAATACACTAGCTAAAATTTATAATTTGAATTTCTTTAGAAAGCCACTATTTTCAAGGATATTTTATACCAAGCATTTAATCAGACACACATGCCTTATGACATAGAGCATTATTATTTTTGATCTATTGTAAACACGTTTAAGGATATTGATGATGTTATATATTTTGGCATTGAAGATTTACTCACTTGGTCTAATATTGATCATATTCTTCTTTTTTTATACAGTCTCAAATCAAAAGCACACTAGTAAAGAGTTTTTTGTTTGATAATGGTTTAAGGTTGAATATTTGAAATATTACATTCTTATATACATTAGGTACTAACATGGATAATATTAAAAATACATATAATAATACTAAGGGATTTTATGATGTGCCTCATTGAGGCCCTGTGTTTTATCACTTAAGATATTATAATGGGGCCCAAAAACTTATCTACTCAATTCCGAGTAATGCCTTATAATTTGTATTAAAATTTAATATTGGGTATACCATTGATACATACTATGGAATTTGTACCTTATACTTTACATAAGTGTGTCAAATTTAAACATGATGGATATTTATATACATTTCCAATAGATAATCAACCATTTAGATATTATAATATTATAAAACCTTCTAATGAGAGTCTATCATAGTTGGGGTAACCACAATCTACTATAGTGTCACCACCATAGATCATTCCTATAGATCATAAGCACACAAAATAGGTTGGTGAGTCTAGCACAATTGATCACAAACCTTACTTTGTAGATGGCATAAAACCATAAATTTGACCTCAAAAGGTTGACTAGGATGAACATCTACACCAATTACCTTTATTATTCAATTTAGAAGATCTAAATTTCATATCTATTAAAGAAATTTTTAATGATTCTAATGTTAGTTATAATGAATATACTAATGAAATACAATTAACATTGATGATTATTTATGTGGGTTGAATTTCACACCAATTGGCCTAGGTGAATACAAATATGATTCCAAAGATATCATCCTAGTGCATATAGATACGTGAAAAAAATCACTTCAAATGTAGAGAAATGAAAAAATATTTGTTTCCATATAGCTACTACATAATATACAATTCTACTAAGTGTCGTATGGACTAACATTTTTTTATATCAAAAAATTCTAGACTACAAGAAGCACATTATATTAATCAATGCACTATAGGTACGAATAATTCACCATTCATAGATTCAAGAAATTATTTAGAATTCATGGATATAGAGCCAATTATTAGGATACAAGCTAATAATGTACATTAAATACCACATTTGTTGTTATAGATTTTACTTGATAGGGAATTAATTACTTTGCCAATAGTTAAACATAAATCTACTAAAAAGTTGTCAAATTAAGAGAGAAAGCCCTTTCGTGATTTTCACATAATAACATGGCACATTATAGATAATTGATCAATATTAAAACATAAAATTCATAAATATAATTCTAAATTCACCACTCATTTCATACAACCCCTACCACAACCTCATAGGGCTCAACAATAAGGTCATAAACATATAAACTGCAAGCATTCAAGAACTAATACTTTGACTACTAAAATTTCCTTGAGAATGAATATAGACAACACATGCAAATAGATGAAGACATAGAGCCAAATGTATGCAAACTTTAATTATTTTAATATGTAATGGATGATTAAGATGAATTATAGAAATATAAGTGTTGTCAAGATTTAATAGGACATAGTGAATACTGGTTATAAGTAGTCCCAAAGTGGTGGATACACAATTATTTTTATGAACACAAGAAATCAAATAAATGCCACATTGTGTCAACAATAGTTACACAAAATGGAAGCTATAATTGATAATCCACATAAATGTCTTAAATTAAAATATCAGGATATTACAATTCAAATTATTAATAATGGAATGGATGGAAATTACATATTAAGAAATGGTAGATATGGCTCAAAATTGGTTTACCTAGAAACTACACATGAGGCCTCTTAAATAGTAAAACAACATTCTATATAGATGCATAGGATTTAAAGCAATGCTAAGGATAAGGCTATAATTTATGGAATGAATGGTATGATGGCCACAATGATGATGATTTGTGGTATTTTGAAAAGATTCAATATCTAGTACTTGATGATCTTTTACCTAATACACATTTTGATTATCCTCATCCCTTAGATGTGTTGTTTGATTCATATATATATATATATATATATATATATATATATATATATATATATATATATATATATATATATATATATATATATATATATATATATATATATATATATATATATATATACAAGTTTTATATAATATTATACAAAATTCAAAAAATATGACATATATATGATTTACATACTTATTTGCATTAGTATTTTGTGCTGAGTATACTTATTATTTATCTATTTTATCTTGTTTTTTAAAAAAAATTCTTCACATAATGTACATGAGTGAATTCAGAACATAGAAGTTTTCATATATAGACATAGTTGTAGGTTATTTCACTGATTTAGACTCATAAATTGAAAATATTAAAAATCAATATGCTTATATATTATTTAATTGGGTTGTTGTATATTTCTACTAGTATCATCCTAGTGAACATAGGCTAATATTCTTAGAATCATACAAGTCACATGCCCCATTCAACTTATTTTTAATTTAGCAATTTCACTAGGGGTATTCTTTTACACATCTTCTATCAATTTTTGGCTATCCCATATTTTTAATATATTATTTATTTACATTTCACAAAATCTTTAGAGATTAATCAATTATATTCACATTGCTATTTTCTTGGATACTTAAGTTACTAAATATATTGATGATACAAATTATTAATGTTGATCATTTACACATATTTATAAATGTTTTTTCATGTTTGATTTAAAATTTCATGTCTTTTGTGTAATATCTAATTTGGCTTGTGGAGATTTAAATGTGTCCTTGCATGAGGATCTAACACTATTTATATGTATCTATGTATGAATGAGTGACATTTGAATATGTCTCTTTTATGTGGCCTCTTGGCCTTATTTTATGTGCTTTGTGTATATTCTTTGTTTGTGTACATCATGGCCATGAAACTTGTTTACTATGATTTCTCAGTTTTAGATGCCATGATGGACATAATGAATCTTTACCATTTTGAAATCATGATCAATATCACACATCCATCTTAGATTTACTCTGTTTTAGCTTTACATACTCATTTTGATCGTTTAACTTGATAATGTCACTATGTATGCTTATCTTCACATTCATATTACATTACAAATTTTAGCCCAATAAATATATGATGATGTCATGATTCTCCATGATATCATTAATACTCATATTTACATATTGTCATAACATTGTTGGATTATTTTTAATGATCCAATGTGATGGTTTAATTAGTTTGTTTATTTATTTTTTGTTGTTTAGGTTAGTTGATTTACCTATTAGTTAGTTTTTCCTAACCAACTCTCCTACAGGGATTTTAAATATTACTTTTTATGTATAAAAATAATACATTATTTAATATATTTTAATTTATTCTTCCATAACTAGTTCTAACATTGGTATCAAAGCCACAAAAAAAATTAGAGGATTAAAGACAATTTGTATGGTGCTTTTGTCAACCATGATTTAATAGTTATTGGCCAAGTGATTAAAAAAAAAATATTGATGGTTTTATTTCATACAATCATGATCAACTAGTAATATCATATTTTTTTATTTATTTATTGTTTCTAATTCACTTATACAATGCACATTGTAAAACCTAGGAAGAGATATAATTTAGTGAAGTTAGCATCCAAATTTTGACTTAGCAAACTGATACGACTAGGTGTATAAATAACATATAATTTTTGTAGAAGTATGATAGCTTATATAACTTGATCAAAGAAATAATGACTTGTTGGCAAAGGTATATGAAATCTTTTAACACCAAAAAATGGTGTAATGTTGTATGACTTGCTAGACGTAATCCTTATAAAACCCAAAATCAAGCAAAGGAAAGGTGTAGTGAAATCATTGATGAACATAATTATTTGGAAAGTTAAAGATTGTAATTTTTGTGTAACTATGTCATTTTAAAATAAAAAGTGACATGTACTATGCAATAGCTTAAAATATTGTAGTTTTTTTAAGCCTTAAATTCACACAAGCTTCACCAAATAAAACATTTGATGAAATTTCCTTTATCATATATGCTTCTTATCTATTTATTTCAATGGAAGAAAAAAATATTTAAGTATTTATTGAATTTATATTATAAAATTAACTAAAGGCAAGGTGATTATTTAGTTTTAAATGTCATTATGCAAAAATTAAAAAAGGGGTCTAGGCTTCCAAACCTATTAAGGTTATATTTTAGTTAAATTTTTTGGATTTGTAATGGTGATATAAGGTGTATTTATTTTTTAAAAGTCTAAAAATATTTACATTCTCGTAAATGGAAGCTATTTTTTAAGGTAAAGGCAAAACCTCAAATATTACTCCTTTTTTTCTTGACTTGCTTGTGTTCTTCACATCATGGCTAAAATTGTCACCTAAAAACTAAAAACAATGGAATATAAACATGGATAATACCCTAATATTTAATGGTTTGTGTGAACTCATTGAGAAAGAGACCACACCACCAATTGAAGTGGAAAAATTAGTTTAATATTAGAAACATGATAAGCATGCACTCACCCTATTGAAATCATCTCACACAAAACAAGTTATCATTCATATTGAGGTAGTTAAAATTAGTGCATGAACATCATGGAAATATTTGTATGAAAAGTAACCTACATATAAAAATATTTACTTTATTATGCAACTATTGAACAATAAACTATTAGATAATGAAGACATCTCTAAATATATTTCTCGCATGAAAACATTAAAACAAGAATAGTGCACAACTAGTGGTAGAATTTATGATGACATGTTTATTTCCATCAAATTAAATGGGATTAATTATACATACACACATTATGTTGAAATTATACAACTTAGTGATAAGCTTAATGGTGCCACATTTGGCACCATTTGTGAGTTATGAACTTAGAATGAGAGATAATTTGAAAATAAGAAAAGTTTTCCTATTTAATAGGCTAACTATGTAAAGAATAGGCCCCAACATAGAGATCATTTCCATATATAGTGACAATTTTAGAAACATTATTTGAGACACTCACATCAATATTGTCCACATCATTCTTAATGATCTCCATAGCATTCACTTCATCACTCTCCAGGGTCTTCCAAATGCAAACATCATCATAATAATTCATCTCATTCTTGTAGTTTTTCTAGTGATTCAACATCTTCTAGATCTCACAGACATAGGAAAGAACCCACATGTTTCAAATGTGGTGAAATTGGACATCTTGTAGATGTATCTCCTTCATGATGACTTCATTATCTATATAAAAAGAAAGCTAAAGCAAATTATGTGGATCATTCTAGTGGTATATCTTTTGGATACTCCAACTACTTGAGTTATTCCTAATAATTCCTTTGATTAAGAGGCATATTATAGGGATAATGGCTATGTTACTGATGGATGTGACACCATCTTTTGAGTGCTTAGCAATTCACCCATCTTGTGCAAGATAATAGGCTCAAGACTGGGAATTGTTGTAGTAGTAGTTTTTTGGATTATGTTCTTGATTTTAGTTATATTTTTAGATTTCCATACTTGATATTCATGTCATAGAGTAGATAGAATTTTTTGACTTTGTTTCTCTTGATGCACGACTTCTCATTACTCACCTAATAAGGGGAGAAAATATTGCATTTTTTGGTCTTTGATCAATCTCTGATGACAATATGAGTTGATAGGTGTTACTATAACCTTTACTATTGAGAAAAGGTCATCAACAGTTATTGGAAATTATGGATATGTGCCATACATAGTATAGTGTTTTCTCACTTGGATGGGTTCTTGTGTAGGACTTTATATGGATCAATGTAGTTGGACATGTTTGATCATGTTCTACTATAGTATAATATGATGATAATTGGGGATGAGTAAGATTTGATCATGTTCATTAGCCATTTTTTTAAAATTCATAGGGGTGGGATTATTTATGGATTAGAATCAATTTTTGGGTCAATTCCAGAGGTAAAATACAATACTTACAGTTGTGATAGAGATCCTTTGATGACTTTAGAGTCATTACTCTAGTTCATTCATCTGATACACCCATTTGGATCAAGGGGGAGTTTGTTGGATTTTTAAGTGATCCAATGTTATGGTTTAATTAATTTTTTTATTTAGTTTTTATTTTTTAGGTTAGTTGATTTAACCATTAGTTGGTTTTCCCTAACAAAATCTCCCGTAGGCTTTTTAAAGCTTACTTTCTATGTACAAAAATAATACATTATTGAATATATTTGAATTGATTCCTCCCTACTCGGTTCAAACATACATCTGTCACATACATTTTTATTTTGATTTAAATTATGGCACATGATCCACAACTCACTTCAAAAGAGGGGACACACATAGTGGCTTGTCTTAAAGACTAATGTCCTATAATGTAGTACATAGACATAATTTATCATATCCCATAGTCACAAATCACCAATAGAATAGTTTTAGACAAAACTTCATTTGGAAAAGGGTACATGTATGCCATGTCTATAAACATATATTACTTTCCTATTAGGTAGAAAAAAAACTTTTCATAAATTCTTAGATCACAAATAAAATAAGATAGTTTCTAATAAATACCTAGTTGTAGTTTTTAAAAAATACTCATGTTTTCTCATTTTTTTTGTACCATGTGCGACATGTATTACAAGTTATCAAATATGTTTTTGCTTATAATTATAGTTTTTATAATTCAATCCCAATATATGTATAGACACAATGTATCATATTAGGTTCATATGTATGGAACATGACTACATCATTGCTTAGGTTTTCACTAGTTTCATAGATGGAATGGAAATTCAAGTTATTATCCACATTGAATACACCATAATCTGATCATACAATATTTTTCACTAATTTTTCACCAATAATGAGCATTATTCTATCAACAACAATTGGTTCACCCTTTTCACTAGTTTTCAAACCGAAAATCATTCATTGGATTTGATACATGGATCTAAATCCATATTATTAATTTGGGTATGTATTAATGGAGTAAAACACACCTTAAGTTCTTAAGAAAACTCACTCTTTAATGAGTATTAGGGCATGCAAAATAAATCTAAGCTATTAACTAAGAATAAATCTCTAAGGGTTCTATCTCTCTAGTCACCAATTTTTAACACCAAAAGACACAATAGTTGAATACCCAATTAAGTGTATTTTTTACTTGTTAATATATCTAATAAATTTATCTATATTTACTTATTTATTTTTATATTAAGTAAGGACTAATTTTATATATGTTTTATTATAGGTTTGTGTGAAACATAGTTCAACATTATGGCCTACATTGAAGATTATTATTCAGAAGTAATTTCAAGTACACATTTTCCTCTTAATATAGTACTTTCAATTTTTTATGTTACTAGATTAAAATGGGGAAAATTTAGAAACATAAATTAATATTTAAGCTAAAATAGTTTACTTATGACCACCCTTTCATACCCACTTAGCTCATTCCTCATTCCATGGTCTTTGACCACCTTCTTTTAATTTATGTATAGATTACCCATTACTACAAGAAATTAATGATCTCAATATATCTATATGCTGCACTCAAAATAGATCAAGCCTATCCTAGGACTGGTTCATAATTCTATCTTAGCTACCTTTCATCCTTAGATAACACCACATCATTTAGAAAATAACACTCCTTGGTCCTGTCAAGTTTTGGTAGCTACATTCTCCCACCAAATAATGGACACTTTATCAAATTATTCCACATTGAAAATCACTAGAATTAAAATTTCACATTGAGAGTAAATTCCCTATATCTCCCAATTCTAAATGCATATAACCCTATTAACCCTAAGTTAATGTCTAAGTATGATTAAAATGATAGAAGTCAAAGGTTGAAACACTTAATCACACATGGATTTCAAAATAATTTAGCATTATACTAGTGTTTCAGACACAAAACCTTAAGTATGGGAGAATTACATGGAGTTTGATCCCTCCTCAGAGTATTAGTGTGTAGTAAACACTCAACATAGGGGGTGTTGAGGTTTATCACAACTTTAACCACTAACACCTTTTTATATTTTATTTCATTCATTCATATTTACCTATCAAGATAGGGTTGTAAATGAATAAGATGACGCATATTAGTTTTTGTAATAAATCAAGAGCTCCCACATAGTCACATAGGCCACACAATTTAAATGAACTTGACATATCAGTCATAGAGTGAAAAACCCTATAGGATGTTAGCACACCATAGGGAAAATATCACTTCACACCATTGTCTAAATCCATAGGGATTTTAAAAAGAGAAATAAAATATTATTCTTGATTCATAGCATCACCATAAAGCCTCCTAACTAGTTTCACAATTTTGTCTCAGTCATGCATTATTTTTTAAGCTAAGTTATCTCTTTCTTGCATTTTACCTTTTTAGCATATTTGTAGCTTTAACAATTTATAAATTAATACATCATTTATTGCATATCTATAGCATTAGAATATTACACATTAGTTTATCTTATCAAATAAATTAATTCACTTATTTTCCAAATTTTTTAAACAATTGGATACAATTTTGGTAGTTCTTTAAGTTTTGAACTTGATATAAAGTGGGACTGGTAACTTATCATAGGTGATGGTTGCAATGATTCTTCTAATATCCATGTTTTAATACGAGGCACTAAAAATTAATTTTTAAGATTAATAATGACCTCATATGAATTTGAGGTTATGGGATTGGGTTCCTAACATGATCCTTAATGAGGGTGTGGAAAGGGACATTGATTTGACAATCCCCACTTTATTTTTTTAGGCTAGTTAGACATTTTTAGAAGTTTATATTGAATTTTATTGAATTTATTAGAGGTAGTTATTTGCATATTATCTATTTTGTATAATACCTTCATTTTTTTATTTTGATTGGTTTAAGAATTTTCACTTGATTGGGATGGTTGAGTTTCATGTTGGCTAGAGTGAGAAGCTTGATAATTATAGATGTTGGATTAAAATTTTTGTTACTATTTAAGTTTGGGCCACTAAAGGTAGTATTATCCATGCTTGCATATAATTTATTCATGGTGGGTGATGAATTATTGGATGAATTCATGCATTGAGCTGGCTTAAAGCCCATAAAAGAACCAAACTTAGGAGGAGTTTTAATAAAAGTGTAAAATATAAGATTATGGACTAATTATTATGATTTTACTATGTCGTCATGCTGGTATTGTAAAAGTATTTTCATTTTAGGAGTGTTATAACTATATTATTTATCTTTTCCCTCAAGTATAAATTATTTTATAGGGAGGGTTTTTATCCCTATACCTTGTGTTAACCATGGGATTTGGATTTACACATTTGTTTATCTATGTATTGGTTATAGACATATTTCAATAATTAGCTGGATGATCTTGGGAGATATAAAAGTTTTAATAAAAATTAGTTTGATTTTTTCTATTGTTAGTTATGGACATGGAACTATGATTATTAATATCGAACCCTTGAAAATTTGTGAAGTCTTGGTCTGATTCATATTTGATGTTGAGAAAATCCATTATAGGTATGGAAATATAAACTTTAGGGATCCTAAATAATTAAAATAAATTTGGAAACAAGGTATGTTTGATAAAATATGAAAGAAAATAAGCTAGAAAAAGGAGATTTGGCAAGAAAATGATGCTTGACAAATTGATACTACTAAAAAATAAGATAATAAAATGTAAAAATGACCCAATGCATTGGTGGGGTAAGATTAATGTCACATTCACCATAATTAATGTGGGTAAAATATGATAAAAATATAAATATCCTTTAATATAGGAAAAGGTAGAACACCATAATAGATCTAACATATATGCAATAATGTTGTTCCACAAAGCAAAATAGGATATACTCAAGGGTTGTGTTAATCAAGGTATTAAGGATGTAATTAGGAGATTATTAAAAAAACAATATGTCATTACATTTTATTATATATTTATTGACTTTTCAAATGGGTAATGACATGATTTTGTAACAATAGAGAAACTACCATTGGAGAGGTGATTTTATTTTACATTTGAAATGGGTATCACCCTCAAAAGATATGAGATTTTTTGGATTTTTGAGTAATTTGAACTAGAAATCACAAAAGGAAAAAAATGGAAATGGATAAATATTAAAATGGATAAATATGTAAGAATATATAGGTGAAGGTGTGAAACTTATGACATAACAAATATAATTCCCCTTGAATTAATTATATTTAGATCAAATGAATATTAAATTTTACTTTCATTTGAAAATGAAAATAGGATCAGTAAATGAAATGTGAAAAAACACTTGCCTTAAAGCACAAAGTCTTTTCAAAAATCATATTCAGTGCACTTAATACAAATCCTATACATATGGGTTTCAACACAAAGTTCTTTAACATTATGAGTTACAAAAAACCATAAAATATGTATAATTTTAATGAATTATAAATCTATGAATAAAAATATAAATTCCATAATAACATTAAAACCCCAAAAATCTTGAGAATGATCTCACCTGTTTGGTTTTATTCTATTTAAAAATATATAAAAGTACACATGACAAGATAGATATTATAGAGGATACATATCCTAGATCTAAAAGAAATAATAACCCTTTTATAATCCATAACTATCACTTTTATACATATTTTTCACCTATAAATGAAGTTAGATAACCATATCTTCCACTAACTCAAACTAGAGCTTATTTCCCTCTGACTATAATTTACCAATATTTAATTTTTTATTAACTAAGGACTTTAAAAATTCAATTAAATTGTGACCTTGAATCTAATAAAAATAATTAATTTAAATTCAACTAATCAATCCAAATATCCATAGATTGATTTTGATGTTTAATGAAATAGACATCAAATCCATTTGACATTAAATCAAATAGATGTTAAATTAATTTTGATGTTAAATGATTTACATTAATTTATGAATTTAAATAAAAATAAATAAATTATAAAATATTATGATTTTATAATATTGTTTCATGTAATTTTTAGTTCATGCCCATGAATGTCACCTCCAAAATTTTCTCTATTAAGATTTTCATATAGACTTGTCTTATCCAAACGGTAATAGATTCAAATAAAAGAGTAAATTTATATGGAATAATTATATCAATATAAATTAACTCAAAATGTGTTGTAAAATTTTGATGACAAAATGTCACTATAATAGTTGTCTCTGACTATGGGACTACATTCCTTGGGGGAATGTAAGATAATCCCAAATCTCATGATTTTGTATACCAATGCCTTATTAATTTTAAACCAAATATTCACTCTCCTTAAAATTTATTTCATGTATGATAATCACACACACTAAAACTTTAATATTATGTTACTTCAATAGAACTATTCAAAAAGGTTATCTTGTTTGTGCAAAACCAAATTTATAGAAAAATTATATAAAATTTGACCAAAGGACTTATAAATAATAAGATGTTTATTTGTTTCTTTAAACATTTTTATTTGATTATTTAAAAAATTATATGAATATTTTTGACAAGGGATAATGTATTTGAGTCGTTTAGAATCACATTATAGTGTTGGGTTGATGTTTGTAATGCTACAACCTATGTTTATGGTTGTCTTTAATAATTTGAAATTAGTATCATTAGAGATCAATTTAATGTTATGTGTTATCTTTTAATCAATATTTTTTTAAATTATTTTGTGAATTCCCACTATATATTTATGGGTTTTTTAGTATAGTATATCTCTTAATTGAGACCTTTAACCATGGCTACATAATTTTTTATATCAGAGGAAGGAAAATAACTCTAGGATTGATAGATCAAGGTTTGTGTTCTCCATTATTTATTAAGGTGGGTAAATAAAATGAGGAGTGATTAAAATGGGTTTGTGTAATATTGAAATTTATACACAAGAAGATATAGAGGTTATAAAAATTTAATTCATTATCAAGAAGATTAGGTAAAGTTGGGAATAGTGGTTATGAAGATTAATAAAAGACTAAATGAGATAGTATAAATATTTCAAGATACGTAGAAGAGGTTGGTTGTAGTAGAGGAAGATAAAATAAGAGGATTTGTCTCAAGGGATGATGTGAGAGATGTAGAGAATTAAAAATAAGAGATTAAGTATGAAGAATAAAACCCAACACATGAGAGATTAGAAGAGAGAAAAGAGAGGTTTATCTAAAGATTATCTAGGATTGGAAGAGAAATTTGATTGAAGGTTTCATGTTTTAATGGAATAATGAACTTAAAAGAGATAACAGATTGTCTCATGGATATGAAATAATCATTAGAGTTTGATTAAGTATAGGATGATCTAAATATAAAGTCGTGGATAATTTATTTAGGGGCATGCAACTCTATGGTGGAAGGAGAAAAAAATTTGATGTAATATCAATGGTAAATAAAAAATCACCCATTGGGAAAGGATGGGTATGAAATTGTAAGGTAAATTTCTGAGTAGAGATTATCAGTTGCATCTATTGAAGAAGTTCCATATTTTTTGAAAAAATGATCTAAGTTTGAAAGTATATATATGAAATTTACAAGATTACTATATGGGATGGCCATAGTAAGATAGACCAAGTGAAGGTAGTGTGATATATTAATGGACTATAATGGGTCATCCAAGATGATATAAAAATAATTATACTAAAGGTAGTGGAAGAAACTTATAATTATGTGATAATATTGGAAGATAATTTATCATCCAAATAAGGAACAATTAGAAGTAAAGTTAAGGTTGGAAGTAACAAGTAACAATCATCAAAGAAGATCAATGTATATACAAGCATTGTGAAAGTGTGGAAAGCAAGGGGAGGACCATACTCAATTAAAAGTGGTAGAGGAAGAGTAGATGTTTATATTTAATGGAACATTTATAAAATAAGAGGAGATAGGAAAACATGAATTTAAGCTCCCTCATACACATTTGGGTAGTGGAAAGAGAGGAAACAACATGGTGTGAAAGTCTTAAAAATATGAATAGATGATTGTACATCACATACATACACCTTGCCAAGGATAGAGTTTAATGGTAATAAAAAATATTGAATATCATAGGAAAGAGTGAATATGTGAGGAAATGAAGACATATTTTCCAAAGCAAGTGTAGGACAAGAGGGAAATGTTCCACAATTATGGTAGATAATGTAAGAACAAATAATTTGGCATCTACACAAATGGTAAATAATTTGGGATTCATGAGAAAGGGTAATCCAAGACCATATAGAGTGTCATGGTTGACATAGGTTCAAGATAGTGTTGTGAAGTAACATTGTGAAGTGGAGATAAATATTAGTAGCTACACATAAGGTTTTGTGTGGATGAATTTCATTTTTTGGTAAGGCCATGGAAATATTACCATGATATATTATATTATGGGAGATAAATTATAGTGTGGGTGAGGAATGATGGATGAGTTCATATCTTGAATCCAATAAAGGCATATAAAAAAGGGATGTTCACAAAATTCAATTGGTTGTGAGCAGTAGAAAATAATGCATGCAAGGGGTAAAGTGTGTGAAGATGTATAATATCATAACATATAGGAAAGATAGTGATCATGAGAAGTTACATATAAATTCTATGTAAAGGAAGGTGAATGAGAGTGTGAACCAAAAATAATGAATCATTGTAGTGGGTTGTATTAGAGTAAAGTATTGGAAGAATATATTGCATAATGTAAACATATTAAGTTGACTCAAGTGGAAGGGAATTTATCACAATGGTGAAGTGAAAGTATTTTAGATGAGGAGGTCGATGTTTGACATGATATCAATAAATAGGAAGGTGAGACTAATATCACAAGGTGAAAAGGCATGTAAAGACCTTTGGATGAGGTCAAAAGAGTTGGTTTCCCACTCAAAATAAGTGTGTGACCACCATTCTCACACATTTTCTTACCCAAGGAGTATCACGTATGAGAATTCAGGTCTACATGTAATATTTCATCAACCAAAAAATTGCATATTTAGATTTAATAAATCATGGTAACATATTTAGATATTTGTTGGTCTTCAACATGGTGGTAAAAATTAGTTTTTTATTTGATTCATTATGTGCTCTATTTTATTTATAATTTTGATTTAGGTTATTTATATTTTAGGATTTCCTTGTGTAAGGTATTTTATTAAACAAAATTATTTATGATAATCTACATTCAGTATTTATTTTGGGTTAGCTTCATTCAGTTGGTAGTTTTAGTGAACTTAATTCTAGACATTGAATTTATATATATTTCCTTCACATTCTTATAAATTTATGTTAGTCTTTTGGACACCTTTCACTAATATGTGGTAATATGTTATATATGGGACATGTGATGGAATTGATAATACATAAAGGGGTCTATGATATTTTATGGTGCATCGATTATGTGATATGTTATATTTGTATGTATTGCTTTAGAGACTTTTGTGAACTTAAATAATTGTGGTTATTATTCATATGTAACAAGCATTCAATACGTGTGTCCTTAGTGGGTTATTAAAATAAATTAATATAAATGGGTGGATTATTTTATATATAAATGCATCCGATATACTTGAGGAAGGTATTGGATTAAGGAATATAAAATGAGTCTAAACATGGGTGCAAGGAGTACTATAAGAAGTTTTGTGTAGATTTTAAAAGGAATAGTAAAGTTAATCACACTACTATAGGTTGTGTTTTATATCATTGTAAGGTTGTATCATTATAAATTAGCTTAATCTTTTGTAATTTTTTTGAATCCATATAATTATATTATTATTGTGTGAATTTTTATTGTACATTTATGGGTTGTGTAGTAGAATACATCTCTAAATTGAGACATATAGTTTTGGTTGAATCAAAAAATGGATAGGGAAACTATCACTACTATTCTTTTCCAAATCAAAAAAAATATATAACATACCCTTAAAAAATCATTCCCTACTGATGAACTTATTATAAAAAACATCACCAATCTCCACTGACATATTTCCACCTATTGCCTTCATCTCCCAAGACAATTTATCTAACTTTTCATATATAATTTGATTAATTTTTCATTATAATTATCTACAAGACTCGGTCTACCTAAATACCCATGTGCATAGATTTTTAAAATGACCTAGTCCCTATAGGAAATATCATGAACTCTTACATTGATTATTTGTTACTAGGATGACGATCTACATTAACATTTGTAACTTACAAGATTAATTTACTTATTATATAAATTACATTAATATTATTATATGGATGTTTTCCTTTTGATCCTACACTATTCCTACATACACTTACATATACCCTAATTATATCACTGGTATCTATTTTAAATTTGTCAGTTGTTCTATTTATCTCCAACATTATAACATCCACATTGTTATGATATGTAAATATAATTATAATATATTCCTCTCCTTATTGATAATTTCTAAATCCATATTATATCATTTTATCAGTTTAATCTTAACTATTTAAGTGGAAGTTACAATCAAATCCATAACCTATAATCCATCCAAAAAATGAAGCTTAAATATTGATGTAAACTAATGTTTTATAAATTAATTACATGAAGTTTGACAATAATATCCTTAAGATAATTTTCCATCCTTGAAATATGAAAATGATTTGTGTCTCTCAAAACTATTTGTTATGTATCAATTTTGGATGTGAACTTGGAATCAACATGGAAATCACCATGCACTTGAATATTCTTGATGATATAAATGATTATACTTGAGAAAAAATTTACAACCCAAATGTAATTTATAAATTTTAATTATGGTATAATATAACAAAAAAATTTAGTATTTTGTCCAATATATTAAGTTCCTCACATATTGGACCATTATGTGAACATCTTATAGTCACAACATTCCACCATCAAACAATTCCAAGGCCTCCTTTACAAGATCATTCTTTGAATACCCTATAACCACATAATTAAAAGACAACATATTTAATTAATACATTTTTTCAAACATTTCAAGTGACTACTAGATTATTCTTCATTTGTTATACATTTCTATGATATCCACAACTATAACATCAAAAATTCAAGAAACATCATTGGTTTAAATTTTTTATGGATATCTATACCCTACACCAATTCTCCCATTTTTTGAAAACCTAGAAATGATTTTCATCTATGAGATCACATTTTGTTCACATTTTTTTACAAATAGTTCACAAGCCTTCCTATGTTATTTATTTAATTTCCATAGCTAGCTCCAAAGCTCCCATTTTTTCCATAGGATAAGAGGATGCTGACAAAGGTTGTGGAGTTAATAGTGACACGTAAAAATTGTTTTTTATTAGTAATTTACACATCATCTTAAAAAAATAATTTTTTTCATATCATGTAATAATTACATTCTATGAGGCCACATTTTATTTATGAATATTTCACATGCCTTCCTATCAACTTTCATAGTTTTGGATGCATGTCAACCAAGGAATGTTGAATCTTTTCATATTCTTTAAGAAGCACATGTTGGCCTTTAATTTTTAAATTTATATGCCTATTAAACCTTTATATTTATTTATCACATGGAGGGATTTCATACTCACTCTCCACCAATTTTTATTTTAATAACTTATACCTTATTTTTAAAGAGTTCTTGGTGTTTTTTAGATCTTTTTCTTTCTTGGTATGGATTAATTCCCACATCAAAATATGTACATTATTTATCCTTGTCTTCAATCATTAATTTTTATCTTTTTAATTTTTGTAATATACTATTTATCTTGATCCTTTTGCTTTGATAAAGCAAAAAAATCTCACCATTGATACTAGTTAGCTTCTTAATTTAGTCTTTTTGATCCTTAATTTTTTATCTGATAATATTGCACCAAGTGAAGTAAATCAAAATTTTATGTTAAGGTTGCATAAATCTCACTTTGAAAAATATTTGTCTTTTCACTTAGATCATTTAACCATTCTTGATTTTATTCCATACATTTATCCATGACCACCACCTTCAAATACAACTCATCTACTATGATCCTACATTTGACAACATTTTCAACCTTTGAAACAAGATGATCAATATTTACATTTAATTTACCATTCTCAACCTCAAGTTATATAAATTTATATTATCTACAACATTTTACTAAAAAAGAATGATTTTTATTATTAATTGTATGTAGTGTTTTGTAATTCATGCTCAATATTTTATTCCCCTAAATTAGATGACCCTTGATTGGAAATATATACATCTAGATCATTTAATAATGAAAGGAAATATTAATAGTATTCAAATGGGTGTAAAATAATTTGTGTAGTCAAGATTGTATTGGGGTATTCTTGAGAAATGAAATTCCATGAAGTACGTTCATAAAAATAGAGTAATTCTATTATGAAGAGATTAAGGCCAAGAAACATGGAACATATGAAGTATTATTGGTATTTTGATAACAATCAATATTGGATAATCCAAAGTGAGTTAAAAATGTACTTGCATATGTTGTGTTAATTTATTTAAAAATATTTTCAAAATTTTGGCTTCTTATGGCCCCATAAAATGTGAACCCATTTGAGCCATTAGATTTGATACCAAATTGATGGATAACATATAGCTAAAGTATTTATCCATTGGTGTGAATCCTATTTTTCTCAAAAAACACTAAATCAACAACATAACTCACATGAAATGTACTGTTATTTTTAATGGTATTTTTTATTGCTTATAGATCAATTATAGATCTAAAAACTATTTTGGTTACAAAGGAACATAACATCTACACATCATGTTAATAGAGAATATAGTATGGGAATAAAATATAGTAGGACACCACAACCATTGTTTTTATTTTACAACAATAAATTATTTTAATTCATATTTGTCTCTTTATTCAAAGGAGATAACATATGATACTCATTGCAGTCCAAATTATCTTTCTAGGTAGCCCCACATTGGTCACCAATTAAACTTATGTATTTTAGACATTCTAATTAGTTAATACATATCATTGATGAGCTTTCAATTTTTTCTTCCCAAATTAGTCTAACAATCTTATCAAATTTTTATCAAAATTTTCCCCTATTTTGGATTAGGGTCAGCATAAATTTGAATGTAATTGATTGAGATTGGTATGATAATGTAATTTATTATTAATGGAAAATATTATGGAGATAAAAATACTTAGTTTTATTATTTGACTAATTAACTATGATTATGTTATAACAATGTAAATAGGCTAGAATACAACTTGTGATTCATCCAAATTTGGAACTAATTATTTAAGCACGCCAAGTCACTAACATTAAGCCTGAGAAAGATTCATTAGATGCAAGTGACCTAAGGCTGATGTTATTATCCTATAATTTAATTCATTTTTTTGAATATATAGTGCAATTTTCCTACTTGATATTTATTTTTATGTGTTATATTTGATCTTTTATTGTGTGCATATCTCCAAAAATCAACATCCTTATCCTTGAAACCTTAGGTCTACTTATGAAGGATGTTTTTTCTTGAAAAGTGAGGAAGTGTAATTGGGATGAACAAAGCCCAATGCCTCACATTTATGATTTAATGTTGATTGTATATCCAATACTCTAAAGAGGGAATCAAAATGACATGTAGGTCTTACCCTTAGTTTGAATGTGTAATTATCTTATTTCTCTATATAAATCCACCTAGAAATCTAAATTTGATGTTGATAATGTTAAAACTTGGCCTATCTTGGTGTGTTTTAGAATTGGTTGATAACTACTATTGATTGATTTGAAATTTTGGAAGAATAGGTTAGATTTACTCAATGTACACTATTATACTAGATAAGTACTTGATAACTCCATATTGTGAATACATTTGACCTTGTTTTGTATTTATACACATTCAATTGGGTAATTTACCATACCACTCACACACTATGTGAATGGTCCAACCTATGGGAATGATTTTATTTTGAAAATTAACCATTGATAAGTGAAATATGGTAATGTTAACCTCAAGATGGTCATGTCAATGTTATTATATGAGTTTGACACTACTATATAGGAGACAAAAGTATATATGTTATATTTTGGAAATATATATGTATAATATTTATTTGATTTAACATAGATTGAGAAGATATTATAGGTGAATAATAACAACTTAGGATAAATAGGGATCACAAATAGGATACAAATGTGTTGAAATGGAAACTAAGAGTTATTTGGAGATACAAACATGTAGGATAAGTCTAGGATAATTTTTACATTTCCAAGTGTCAAACACAAAATTTAAGTGTCTCTAAATTCTTACATTTTATTATAGTATTAAAATGTAATGAAAATAATATATTAAAAGGATAAATATATACATGAATGTGTACATAATAATTTATCTTTGGTAGAAGGCTCTATCATATATATAAAAAATTCAAACCAATTTTTTTTGAAATTTTGAGTTATGAACTATTTTACCATCAAGTGATTCACCCATTTAATTATAATAGTGTGAATGTGTTTCCATATTTAATAACTTTTATCTTATATTATATCATAGTTATAAAGTAGAATATGTGTGAACCTTAAACATTCCAAACTATTTACAAATTATAGTATTTAAAAATTAAAATATGGTTCGGTATAACATCATTAATTGGTTTATATACAAATGTAAAATAATCTAACCACATATAATGAAAAAATATATTCAAGACATCCTCAAATATTTAAGTCACTATGATTATGTTATGTTTCCAAAATGTTAAATGTGGCTTCCCTATTAATTCTTCATTTTTGTATGAAAATAATCAATCTTGTACATAAATCATATTTTGATATCTCATAATTCCATCTGAGTCAATAGAATAATCAAGAAAAGGATTTGGTTACAACACCTTTATTTAGTTTTACACAGATTTATCTATAAATAAAATCCTCTAATTATTATTTTAGAACATTAGTTCTTAAATTTGACTACAAAACAAAAAGTACAACAAGGTAAGTTCTTGTGTTAAGGGCATCAACAAACTTGTTTTCCTTAACTTTGACATAGTCAATGTTAAAATAAAATTTTATAATAAATTATAGCAACCTTTGATGCATTGTATTAAAATCTTCCATAGTAAAATAATTTAGAAGACTGTAATGACTATAAATTACTTTAAATTTCTTTCCAAGTAAGAAATCTTTCATTATTTGAGGACATGCACTATAACATCTTGCTCTAGATCATGGGTAGGATAATTTATCTTATGTAAATTGAGTTTAAGA
>JARHVA010011104.1:62500-92915 GCA_037957365.1 Torreya grandis
AACTAATTAAACCACCATCAACCATATATCACTTGTTTGTCATTTTGATTGTATATGAGCAAACTTACTTCTAGGAGGATTGTGTTAGTAGTAATGAATGTTGGAATTGAACCTCACTCTATAAATGGATTTAATAGCATTAAAAAACATATTATAATTAATTTGATACACTTTACTATGATTACAAAACCCAAAACACTTGAATGGCTCTCAGAACCTCGTATATGTTATTCTTTCAAAATTATGTTAAAACAATATTCTTCACAGCTGGACTACCCTATATATTGCAAGTCTATTGACCTGAGAATGAATTTAAATGGAAAAAAAACAAGAATAAATATTTTTTCATACGCAATTATTCACAATATCCAACATAATGTATCTTTTCATTTATTTCTTAACCAACAATACATATTAAAGTCACCTATAATAGAACATAGTGGCTTTTTATGATTTTTGAGATGATTCTTGATAATTTTTTGCTCTCATTTAAACCTATAATCTAATATAACCTTACTAATCTCAAATTAATATTAAAAATTCATTTATATTATTTTTATACCACTTAAACATGCAAATTAACTCTTTCTTCTTACCAACCTCACATTGAATCGCAGTTACACTTGTCTTTTTTGAAGCTATTACAAGATCTTTATACAGACAATTAACACTTGCAAGTATATTTTAAGGTGAAAACACACATGAATATTCAAATACAATATATTATTACACTCAATAATATTATTTTGTTACATATTCTTTATTTTTCTATTATTTCTTCACACTCTAATTAATAAACAATACAAGAGTTACATATTTATAGGAACATTATTCCTATATTCTATCTATTTATTTCTCTCCCAAAATATCTCATGATTATAAAAACTCTATTTAATTTGTATTATTATAACCTATAACAATATATCTCAATAATATAATATATTCTAATTTATATCATAATATTGTTATATAATAATATTATGATTAACAAACTAACTAATTATATTTACCTCTAAATAAATATCAATGTATAAATACTCAAACTTACATAATGTGAAAACTAATCCCAACATTCCCCCTCCATATTTTTTACATGGTAAAATATATCTCTTATTTTAATTGTAGCGTGTCACCTCCATGTGCTCATGATCTTCTCTGTATACATGTGCCATCACACATCTCTTCCTTCACACTCATCCATAATTGGTTTTCTAGGTTCACCAATAACCTTAAAAAATGGTTTTCATAAGTTCACCAGTAACCTTATAAAATGGTTTTCATAGGTTCACCAATAACTTACAAGATGTTTTTCTTAGTTTCACCACTAACCTTGTAAAACGGTTTTCATAGGTTTACCTCTAACCTTTCATCATGATTGCTACAAAGCTTTTTATATCAATATTTTCTAATGTAAATATACAAAAAGGGTTACATGGGAATATTATTAAAAATAAAATAGATACAATTGTTCTTATTTTTCACACATGCTAAAAAATAAATGTAACTACCACATGACATTGAAAAAATGGAAATCCACATAACTAAAAATAACACACCACAAAAAATGTCACCACATCATTGGTACAACCCCATCATTGGTGACTGATGAGAGGTCACTAAAAGATCTCCATCCTCCATGTAGCCTCTAGCCTCTTGTAGGTCACTACTCACTTAATGAATATCTTAATGAAACTAAGTTGTATGTTGTTTTTGATTGAAATGGGGTCCCCCCACAAGATTGACACATACAACATTTGACTTAGGATGTTGAAATCACCAAAAAATGCATCCTTGTACATTTAAACACTTTTGATTATGACTCTTAACTCTTTTTGACAATTTTATAATTTTTTATGAAACATTGACACTTATTTTTAGGCTTTTTATTCTTTATAACATGACAAACAAACCAAATTACAAATATGACTCTCAAATTAAATGACACACACTAATCACTATAAAAAATACATTCATTAATGAAAGATTTAAAATACTAATTTTTTAGACCAACTTTGATGAAGGGATTGACCCAAAAGATAACTAAATGACACATCTAATTAGAAATTTAAACATTTAACAAATATTAAAATTTCCATCAAATTCATTTTATTATATCTTTTGTGACATAAAAATGACTTGTATAAAACCCAAAAAGATTTTAAGGACAAAGACTATACGAAAAAAATAAAAAGACCTAAATTTATTTTCTAAATCATTGAAAGTTATACTTAAACCTTGTATGAATGAATATTACATGTTTTGGCTAAGCTTGGGCTTAAGGTGGTAGCTCTAATAGGATTTTGAGGCTCGTCAAGTATTCTATTTTTCAATGCATATAATAGTAACAAGGTGATGGCATATGTAGACACTCTTTTTGGTCTTCGATTGTTAGTCCAAATGGAAAATATCTCAGTGACCAACTTTAGATGATGGCAAGAGATAAATGGAAATGGATATCAATAAGCTTGAAATGATAATGAACTATCATGCATATAGATTCAAAACTAAATCCTCCTTTCTTGGTGAATATGAGAGGAATGATTTGTACAAAAAAATATAGATCTGGAGATAGTGAGCTAAGCTAACCAAGCACCAGTCATAAGATTATTTTGAAAGGCTCATGATATGAGAATTGCTAACAAACTTTTAGTGCATGGAGCTAAGCCATTTCCAATCAGTTGAGTATTAAATATATAAGGGTGAAAATGGATTTGTAGGGTCATTATTATGATTAATATGATCACAGGTAGAACATATAAGTAAAAATATAAATGTTCATGTTATGGTAGATTATTCTCTTGACATAATAAATGATCAATAAAATCCCAACAATCTGAAGATACACTATGGTCAAACAAACATATAGATGTTATGTTAAAAATGTGATTTATAATTTGAATAATACATGTTGTATCATTTTTAATCTCTTATCTAAACTCCATAACATGTGTAAGACCAAGCCACTCTGATACCAAATAAAGCTATTGCAAGATATTTATATAGAGAGTTAACACATGTAAGGATATTTGAATCTGAACACACTCAAGAATATTCAAATACAAAATATTACACTCAATAATATTCTTCTATTACATACTCTTTATTTTCCCATTATTTATTCACACTCTAATTAAAAAATACAAGAGTTACATATTTATAAGAACATTATTCCTATAATCTCTCTATTTATTTCTCTCCCAAAATCTCTCATGATTATACAAACTCTATTTGTGATATATTTTTATAACCTATAACAATATATCTCAACAATATAAAATATTCTAATCTATATCTTAATATTTTTATATAACAATATTTTGATTTACAAACTAACTAATTATATTTACCTCTTGGTAAATATAAACCTATAAATACTCAAGCATACACAACGTGAAAACTAATCCCAACATTTTATTGGATTTACATTCTTGATCATGACATGAACATTTAAAAATAATATATACACACATGGAGGACTTATTAGGTCCAATCAAAAGATTTTTCAACCTTTATATGTCTCATAAAACACAAAGCATTACTCTAGGCCTAGTTCTAGAATTTAAAATTTTGAATTTTGCTTTTTGGTAGGAAAATAAAAAAGGCCTATAAACACATAACCTAAAAGACACATAATGACTTAAATACCACCTAAGGGTACCTATAATACTTAGCATACCAAAACCAAATAAAAAATGGTCACATACCACATTTAAACATACTAACACTCTTTATTACTTGGTGATGCTATACATCATACTCCCTAAGTGGGAGAATTTGAGCTCCTGATCAAATGGATCTTATTAAACTTTTTCAATGATTTATAATTCTTCCTCTGATGATATTCTAATATTCTCTTATAGTTTATCCTCTTGTATTTATATTTTCTTCTCAACTGGTTCTTGTTTCTTTATATTCTAGCCTTGGCCTATTTTTTTGCCAACTCATATTCTATCTTCATAAAGTATATAATATAATGTAAATCTATGTCCACTACATATTCTATCTCCTCCATCTCTGATTTATCTTCACTATACTTTTCCTCAAGTGTCCGGTTATCATTCTTTACTCTTGCTCCTACTTCATAGATTTCTTCTTCATTAGTCATGCTTGGTTTATGGACTCTTTACTAGTATTTCTCCTTGAACATGATTTCTCTTTCATCCTCATTATCTAATGGATATTTATATATCTGATATTCCTTCATCCTTTTCAAACTATCCTTGACATTATTTTTGGCTACCTTTTCATGGCACTCCACCTTATTGTGGTGGGTCATCCCATAGCCTATTTGATCATTTTGTAATGACAACCCCTTGACCAAAATTTGAACATCATAATACCACACTTATTGGAAAATTTTCGTCTTGATTTTATCATGCACACCTCCAAAAAACTTATTTTCAACATGAATAATAGAATAAATTGACCCCTTACCTTGATATATCTTCATTAGCTTATTCTCTTGTATATGATTGTTCCTTGCCTTCATACTTTATCTTGCTTTAGATACCATTAATTCATACCATATATCCATGTTCTCTTTTATCATCTAATTTAATATATTGTTATACATTTTTTGAGGGTTCTAAACATATTCCTCTTCTTCATTTTTTATTGTTTCATGCAATCTACAATCTAATTTCTTGTCATCATATATCTATCCTTGTGTTATATATATATATATATATATATATTGTTGCTTAGACTCTTAAGACTTCATGAATATTACACCGTTGCTTTTATTCTTGTCTTATTTACAATAAATTATGTTTTTTTACCATTCTTTGTTTTTGAATTTCAGCTCCATCTTATTGAAAATCTCTATACATGGCTAGCAAATCATCTTCTTCTTTAACATAAGAATGATGTGCATGTTTTTTTTCCTTCAGGTTTTTAACTTTAATATCTTCAACATTGACTTCTTCCTCATTCACCTTTGTACCTACACACACACATGATAATAAATCTTTAGATTTAAAAGCTTGAGGCTTATTTACCTCCATATTCTCCTTGTTAGGCTACTTTCATTGTTTCCTCTCATAATATTTTATCTCATTCTATTCAATTTGATGCTCACATTCCTATTGTTAATTCACCATAAAATTATTCATCTTATACTTGATATACACACATAAAAGATTCTTTTTCCTCTCATTGTACCTCATGACAATCTTCAATATTCTCTCCATAAGTAGCTTTATAGGCCACTTAACTCTCTTCTTTCTCATTAATAGGCCATACCATTGGATTTAATCTTCTTGCATGAGATCTAATAAGATACTTATCCTCTCTATTATTTTTTATATCTCACTCATATCATATTCAAAAACCAACCCTTTTCTCTTTGGGTATTCTTTCTTCTTTCTCTCATTGTGGTATTCTAACTCCACCAAGCCCTTATTTTGATTTGTCTTCTCTATCTTCATCTTCTCATAAGAAATATTTTTTCACCTTATTTTGATATCTTAACCTAGGTTATCTCCTTTACTTAGTCTACTAACACTCTTGTCCATTTATTTTTCACCTTGGAATAATAACTCTCTACTTGGAGTATTTCTTCTCTATTGATATTTTTCTATCTCTCTTCTTTGTCATAATCATAAATTTTTTCTATACACATAATCTAAATAAAATAATAAAATAAATCTCACCCAAATTTTAGCACAAAAACATGAAATGATATCCATAACTATGTTACATCCAACACAAGAACTAGAACAAGTGCATAACCCATCAATGATTTATTTAGGAGTCATTTTAACCACTCACTATTCAAATATAAGTGGGTTAGTGTGGTATTACCCACTCACCTCTATATATTTAATATACTATGGACTTCCTAATTGAATTTTTATTGACTTATGCCCTTACCAAATTACTTGTAAAGGCTATAAAATAACTAGTACCTCATAGGTAGTTTCAACAAAGTTCAATAAATAGAGGCATAGTAAGATCAAACTCAATAGAAGAATCATCATACTAAGTTTGTTTAAGTTTGATTTACTAAATCAAAATCATCATATAGATATAAAATGAAAAGGACTATTTTTAAAACTAATGCAAAACATTTGAACACCTTTTCATTTCATAAGTAAATTGATGTATGAGGTTTGACACAACTACTATAGCAAGTATGAAAGATTTGAGGGATGTTTCAAAAACCATGCTTAAGTTCTATTTAGGAACATATTACAAATTAAAATTAGGTTAAAATATCATGACAAGAATTCCTAAGGATTTTATAATTAATTAGGTTAGATTTCCATCTTCCTTTATACTGACATAAATGCCTTGTGAGTTAACCAACTCAATACATATTAATAGTCTCATGGGCTAAATATACTTATGTTAAGTCTAGATTAAATCTCATCCTTAAATATTTATCCATTAACTTAAATTCATGTTCTTATATCAATAATTTATTGTATTGTTTACTTGAATATTATATCTTATTTAATATTTAATTCCAAGATAGACTCTTATGATAATAATATAAGTTCATAATTCCTTTACCATTTAAGGATAACAACTAGATATTAAAATATTCAATGGTCTATTTCAAACATGTAGAAATTTTTCCTCAAAAACAAAATGCTCAGTTAAAACTAGCCATATCCTTTATACAACTTTAAATGAAGGATATTATTACTAATGTACCTTTAGTATATTCATAATATTAACTTAATATTAATGATGATTAATTATAAATAATTAATTTGGGATCTTCCCATATAGTCCATGGCACATAATAATGCTTAATAATTGTTGTTCAAAACTACACCCGTAGATGTTCTACAACACAAGAGTTTTGACGGTAGGGTGAAAAATAAAAATATCTTATACAAGGCACAAAAGTATTTAGTGTTGGGCATGAAATTTTTATCTCTCACCTGCACATGTGGATAATCAATGTCTCATTGCAATGATGGGAATGTACCTAAGGTGTAGGACCCTTGTGCTCCTTGGGATGAACCTTTAGAGTAGGCCATATTATTTTGATTTTAAGTAAACCTAGTTTAAGACTAGTGAATAAACTTGAAGACCATAAAGGTAAATATACCACTAGTTTAAACCTAAATTTTTTAGGGAAAAAAGAGGGAGAATATAAGAATTTATTGAAAACTAAAGGGTGATGCACCTAGAATAGAGTGAACACTCCTACTGCTATGGATACATGATGAATCTTAGAGGACAAGGTAATATTACACAAACTCTACCATGGACACATCAAATGCATAAGTGTTTTCCATATAGTAATAAGAACATAACACAACACTAAGAGGGATGGAAAATGATCCATATAAAATGTTTACACAAACTTGAATGTGCATAGGATATGACCTACAAGTGAGTTCTAAATTCCACACAAAGGTGATGAAGATGGGAAAAATTGAGAGGGGTGAACATTACACATAAAAAAGGTCAAATAACATAAATAACATGCAAAATGTGATTAAAATAGACAAAGGTTAACTCAATTCTCATTAAAATACAAGATCCAACCAACGGAAGTATTCTTAAAAGGAAAATTATGGCATCATGAGGTTTACTAAAAAATGTCAACACTTTTACAATAAACAACAATGATTTTATAAGGGAAAAATCCTTTTAAAATTAATTCACCCTTTGGGGTGGAAGATATAGTCTTTTAATTCTATTTTGGTTCTGCATACATGCCTCTTAAATTCATCTTGTTGATCCATATCTAGGAGTTGATGGTAGGATTCTTCTAGATCCATGTGTGTGTCTAAGAGTGAAATATATTTAGAATAGTCAGAGGATGGTGTGTGATCATATTCTGATGTCTGATAGCCACTTTTCAATTTACTCATCTTAACAAGGCCTCAAACACCCCTTAAATACTTTTCAACTACCTCTTTATACTTCATTACCACTTATCAATCACTGCATGGATCTATCTTAAACTTTCATGTCATTTTTGTGCATTTGATGGGAAAAATTGACCTTAACCTTTTATAAATATCTATACATTGAGGGATACATAGTTATAATATGTAGTGAGATGTAAGTTGGTGAAGGGTGGATACATATAAATCCTCTATGAGGATTACATGAATTTTAATCCTTTTGTATTGAATCCCCTTTGATAACTCTCCAAAGTCTTTGATTCATACTTGGGACTCATATCAGTCAGTGAAATAACACATACATGGCATATATTATATCTTGTAATTCATGAAAGTTTAAAAGTAGAAGGAAATTACTTCTTATGCACCTTTCTCTATATTTTCTATAGACTAAGATATTTGTGCCTTTTGAACCTACACACCATTTAGCTTATGAGATGGAGGATACTTGCATGGGTCATGTATTAGAAAATCCTTTTAATCACCATTTGAGACTTGTTTGATTTGTGTATCTATGCAAGATTATTTAAGCATGGGTATAAATGGGTAGAGTCTATGTGCATCTTACTTTGAGGAACCCAACACTTTAATAATGTGAAAACCTTCTATAGGATCCTTGGGAGTTATGTGCAATCTAGGGGTGACTTATAAATTTAACACTTTTGGTGACCTCTGTGGGTTTCTTGCCTACTAAGCAAGAATCTAATAGCCTTTAAAATAATCCATCAGGCATGGAGTCATTATAAATTTGGGTCAATTTGTCCTTAAATATAATAGTTATGTACTTCTTGATTTGGAATAAATTGATATCCTTCAAAAAAAAGAAAATATATATGTCAAAGGCACTTAGAGTAAAATATCTAAGATAAACAAAACACTTGTACACACTTGGAATAAATAAAAGCTATCATAAAATAAGGTGCATAAAGCACTTAGTTAAATGAAAAAAATCTAATCTACTTATTTACAAACTATAAAAGAATCAATAAAGATAGTGCTTGAGATGGATCCCATTGACTCAGATGGGTAGTTCTTCTCCATTCAGTTTAACGAGTTGGAAAGTTTGTCTTTCTTAAAGTTGACTATGTTATATGGACCACTCCATATTACATCAAATTTAGTATGCTTTCTATCTTTCACTCTATTCAAATCCCATTTAAGTGCTTAATTACTTATTATAAACTTATGTCATCATTCCTTTTATCAAAGGTCCTATTTATCTAGGCCTATTGAAGTTCCATTATTTGTGTAGATTGCACTCTAATCTTTTCAAGCTCCATTAATTCTTCTAACCCTATTATAAGGGAATCACTTTCAAGCAAATCTAATTGATGGGCAAGTTCCAATGAAGGACACTCAAGGGATGTGAAAAATCTAGCTTCCTTTCCATAAACTAACATGAAGGGTAAATTTCCCAACACTCTTTTGGCATGAATCGACCATCCCAAAGGGTAGTCCTAAGCTTGGTGTGTCAATATCACATATTGTCCTCCATGGTCTTATTTATAATGTGAATCAAATTATTATTCATGAAATCATCTAAACCATTGCCTTGATGGTAATAACTTGAAGAGGCACTCATGTGGATGCTATGTTTGATGGCCCATTCATTGATCCTAGTTCTAAGGAAGACCAATGCATTATCAAAGATAATAGTGGATATAATACCAAATCTTGCTACAATGCCTTTATATAAATTTAGTATGGATGTCTAATTAGTATTTTTGATGGATAATACCTATATCCATATTATGAAATAGTCTATGGCTGTGAGGATCCATTTATACCCATCACTTGATGGTGGGTTGATCATGCTTATGAACTCTAGGCCCCACTATGCAAAGGGATAATCAAATTATATTGGGTATAATGATAATTCCATTATCTTTTGTTTTCCTTCAAAAAAGGCACAATTATTACAACTTTATATGTATGTGTGTGCATATTTGGAAAGTGTTGTCCAATAATATCGAACCTATATAATCTTTATGGTAGTATTATCAGGTGAGTAATGGTCTCATGATGGCCCATCATGGAATTTATATAGAATTATATTCACCTGGTCTAGTTTTATGCATTTAAAGAAGAATCTATTGAGGTCTTTCCATAAAGCACACCATTGATGAGCACATAGGTAATGGATTACAACCTAAAGTGCCTACACTTAGCCTTACTTAAGATAGGGGTATATACATGACTTTGAAGGAAGGGTTTTATATTTTTCTCCAACCTACTAATATGCTCTAATGATTTTATTAGTCTTCAAATGATGCAATAACAACATTATTTTCCACTTTCACACTATCTACCCATTGTTCACATAACCCCTTTCTTCACATGAGATTAGTGACCTAGATGTCCACATCGTATTTCATCACCTTTTGTGATCTGTCTCTTTTATCATTGATGTCCTTGATAAGTAGGAAATCTTTGACACCTATATTCAAGACCATTAGCTAAATATTATTATTATAGATAATGTGTCATAACTTATTGAGAATTCTTATAACTATTAGGGAATGCTTCTCCACAATTTTGTAGTGTAGCTCATAATCTTTTAGTACCTAGCTAAAGAAAGTAGCTAGTTACTCTAATTGATCATTTTTCTGATGTGCAATAATGGTATAGATGTCTACAGCTCCACCAAATATGTAAAAGATATAATACTTAATGTAATTTGGGTTAATTAAGGTGGGATATTGCATGATAACATGATTTATGGATTCAAAAATACTCTTTCTTTCATGAGTTTAGTTGAATACAACATTCTTATTGAGCATTATAGTGAGGGGTTTGGTTAGGGTAGTAAAATTAGGTATGAATCTCCTCAAAATTTTGATTCTTTCCAAAAAGCTATGGATAATCTTCCTTTGAATTGGGAGAGGGAGAGAAGTAATATATTTGAATTAATATTGATCTATCATGATCCCTTATTTGGATATAATGTGACCCAATTGAGTGCCTTTATGAACTATAAAGATACACTTGTTATGGTTCATATATATTTCTAACTATTGATACCTTTTGAAGACATGATCTAGATGGCCTAGGTGATATTCTACACACTTAGAGAAAACAATTATTCCATCAAGGTAAACCAATATGATTTTATTAATGAGCTCCTTAAATTCCATATCTATGGCTCTTTGGAAGCTTGCTTCTACATTTGTCAAATCAAAATGCATCAACTGGTATGTAAAGGTTCCCCACTTAGTGGTGAATGATGTTTTATAATGATCACACTCTTGCACAAGAATTTTATTGTAGCCTAAGTAACCATCTATTATCAATAATTTCTTTATGCCTATAATTGTTTGTAGGATCTGATCCATTGGTGGGAGGGGATAGTGATTATTAAGGGAGTCTTTATTCAAGTATTAAAATTCCATGTACAAATAGATTTCACCATTATTCTTCCACATTGGGACTAAGATGGCAACCCATGAAGAGTGTTTAATTGGAAGCATTATACTATCTTTGATGAGATTTGAGAGTTCCTTTCTCATTAGGGGATTGAGCTTTGGGTTAACAAGCCTCTACTTTGGGTGAACTAGATGTGTGCTAGGGTTGATATCAATAGTATTTTGGGTTAATATTGGATCAAAGTCTCTAAGGTCCTTATATATCCATATGAAAATATCATCATATCTCATGATGAGTTTAATAAAGTCCCTAATTTATGTTAGGGAGTATACCTTTTTGAATTTAAAGATATTTCATTTGGAGATGGTTACTTTCATAGAGATCTCCTCCTTTACTTTCAAGTTTCACTTTTCTCCCTTGAGCTAATCATCAGATTTTAAAATGATTTCTAAGGTAACTAAACCCTTGGGCAACTTGTTCCCTTTCAATTGTATGATTTAGTCTTCATATTGGGCTTGAAGCTAAAATTGTCTCCCATTAATAAACTAAACATCCTCCTATAATAAGTTGATAATCTACTCATCACTCTCAAACACTTACAAATTATCTACATTATCAAAAACTATTGGTCTGATTATGAGCCTCATGAGCTACTCAAACTCCTTCATTATGTTACACGGGATGTGATACTACACACATATAGTTATGAGTCTATCTACATTGGAATTATATGATATTGGTATGGAAATACTATTGAATTAATTGAATCCCTTGATATTTTACCATACCCTATTCTTGTAGGCTCTCATCAAGTTATTCTTGGTCATGCTCTATGATCTAACCTAGTTTATAACTAGTTCACTATCACTAAATGCTTGTAGTGCCTTAATCCATTTCTTAAACACTATTCGGAGGCATTGGATCAATTCCAAGTACTCTAAAACATTTTTTATTACAAACTACAACCTAAAAGTGTGTAAATACTTCTCCTTTCAAGGGGAGACTAGCATCACACCAGCGCCAGTGTTATTTTTTCTTTAGGAGCCCTCATAATATAATTTCCATGTGCCTTCAGGGCTATCTTGTGACTTTATAAGCTTTAGTAACATGGAGTTATCATCTAAGATGCAATATTTATCTATCCCTATCTCTTTTTCATTATTATATGGGTTGTATTCATAATGTCTGCATGCCCATTCATCTAGAAAATCATTTGGGATCTATTTAAGTGTTGTTGTGGCTTCATGGAGAATTAGATTCTCCTCCTAATTAAACAAGGCACAGTTTAATTCAACTAGGGTGGGAGAGTATGGTTCAAAATAACTTTTCAATATGGGTTTAGCTTTGATGATCACTTTAGTCCCATATCTAGTCTGAGTAACATATGTGACCAGTTTGAAGATAAATATACACCCATATTTGTTGTGAACTCTTGAGAGAGATAGATGGTGAAGTAGGGGCAAGCCAATGACTATTATATCTTATACAATTAAAATGCTTGGGTATGCATGAATTGTAAGATTCAAATCCTTGATGATTCCCATAGTCTTGTTTATCTACCATCTAGCTAGACCACTCCCTTTGAAATAAGAAAATATGTAATTTTAAGTGTATCTATGATCCTCTTTGGCATCATTGATCTACTTTTACCTAAGTAGATCATGAAATTTTATAATATATGTTGGTCGATAATCAAGGAGATATGTAATGGGGTAGCTTAGCATTAATACACAATTGCATTTCTTCCACTTTTGGTTGACATAGACTCATACGGATGGAAGTCATAAGTTATAATGTTTTGCATGTATAAAAACTTTATAGAGCATCTTGTAGTAAATTCCTTTCAGAATGAATAGCAAAACCATCCCACATGGTTACATTGAGGCTATTCCTCATCTATTTAGTTATGTTAAAGGGAATTTGAGATCCCTTTGGCTATGGTTTCATAACAGTAGCCTCTTTTCATATTTGCACATAGATTCAAGGTGGGTCTTCTCTTTGGACAACTTGTTCCATGAAAACTAAAGGTTTTGAAAGTACCTTATCTTGTGTACTTACATGTGTGACCTAGGTTATTGAAGACAAGGGCACTGAATTTGGTAACACATCATCTATCACTATTTTTTTTTAGTCTTGTATTGAAGGTAACTAGGGTGATTCCTCCATTAAATGCACTAATCTGATTAATGTAGTTAAATATGTCCTCTTACTATTTAATAAGAGTAGACCCATCTTATTGGTGTGATAGTTATTGATTTTATTATTCATACAAAGATAAAATATTTACCTACCACTAAGGTTGCAATAAGCTTTGCAGCATAAGTGCTTGGTTTGTGACTCCATTTTCACATGTAGCTTGATTATCTAGTTAACCACATGAGAAATACCATTTGGGATCTTGCACAAGATTTTTCATCATGGGTACAAGGGATCTAGAGGTGATTATGCATCAAACCCTTTATGCATAAGGCAGTCTATTATTTGTGAGCTAGTTTTATGCTTATGCATGACCTTACTAGGAAGGTTTTCTGGACTAGTATTTTTGAGTAAAAGGCTGATGGGGTTTGGAATACTATGCTCATTAATTTTTAAGGGCCATAATCTCATTTACAAAGCTTTTTAGTAGTGATTTTAACGTCATGTAATTCATTAGGGAGAGTAGCATATGAGGTTTATGGGTTTACTATGATGGGGATAGGTGTTAACATAGGGAACACAACCAGTTGGCTAAGAGGAGGTTTTGTGAATAGAGGCATAGTATGTCCAAGTTTAATTTTTATTACTCAAATCAAATAATTTTTTTCATTCAAAACAACTTCATAGGAATTAGGTAACTACTCTTCCCATGGATTAAATCATCACATCTATATCACTATTAAGAGCATTCAAAAATTATAAAAATGTAGTATTTGGATATGGCTTACACAGGGTGGGATCCTATCCTAGACTCTCTAGAACCTAAAATTAAAATCAACCATCATCTGGTATGGGACTCACTTTATATTTTTGAGCTACTCTATCAAGAACAAGTGGTCATTCTAGTCCTCAAATTGCTTGCATATTATGAATAGAATTTGGTCTTAATCCTTAGTAACACTAAAGTTCCTTGCCTTTGAAAGAAGAGGCAAGTAGCCTAACTATGACATTGTATCCAGTGACATGGTGAACTAAGTAGATATTCACAATATCATTAATATTCTCCAAATGGGAACTAGAATTATTACTAGTAAATTAGGATAAAATTTTAAGGGTTCTGACTTGAATGTTATATTGGGAAAGAATAAATAAACTGCCTTTATTGAAAGGCACAAACAATTGGTTCCTCTATGTAGCCATGAATGGAATAGGGAATAATCTCCCATATGTGTAAGGAACCTACCAAATGGGGGAGTATAATAAGCTCTAGGGGATGAATGTGTTATCTCGCTTCTCTTATGATAGGGGATGAATATAATTTTACTCTTCTTCTTTTATAAGGTGTAGATAGCTCAATATAATGGAAATTAATGCCTCTTTTAAATGACCTATTTTATCTTGACATGTATATGGGGGGATGATCTTTGAAAACTAGAAATGTTTATATTTTCCATATGCTTGAAATTTGTATATAACACTATTATCCAAGGACCACACCAAATCCTTAGTAAAATTCTTGAAGTGATCCCACTAGGCATGATAGAAACTATTATCATTCAAAATGTGCACATATAGATGTTTTACAACACAAGAGGTTTGGTGATAAGTTATAGAGTGAAAATGTCTTGTGCAAGGTGAAAATGTATTTGGTGCTAGGCATGGAAGTGTTATCTCTCACCTACACACATAAAGCATTGGTTGTCTCATTACAATGATGGGAATGTCCCTAAGGTGCAGGACCCTTATGTTCCTTAGGATGAACCTTTAGTTTAGGCTATATTCCTTCTATTCTAAGTGAACCTAGTTTAAGATTAGTGCATGGACCTAAAAATAAGAAAGGTAAATCTATTACTAGTTTGAACTAAAAATTTTGAGGGAAAAGGATGGAAAAATAAGAATTTGCTAAAAAGTAAAGGGTGATGTACCAAAATAGAGTAAGAACTCTTACTATTATCGACACACTATGAATCTCAAAGGATAAGGTAAAATCACATAGAATCTAACAAGGACACCTAAATTTCATAAGTGTTTTGCATAAATGTACAAGAATGTGGTGTAACATTGAGAGGTATGATATATGATCCATAGATAATGTCTACATAGAATTGAATGCACATAAGATATGACCTACAAGTGAGTTACAAATTCCACAAAAAGGTGATGGGGATAGACAATGATGAGAGGGGTGGACATTACCCATAGAGAAAGGTCAAAAACATAAATAACACACAAAATATGAGAATAATAGAGAGAGGTGAACTCAATTCTCATTAAAATTCAAGGTCCAACTAGTAGAAGTACTCTTAGAGGGCAAATTTTGGCAGTGTGAGGTTGCCTAAAAAATGTCGACACTTTTACAATAAATAAAAATGATTTTATAAGGGAACAATACTTTTACAATTAATGTTCCCATTTGGGTGGAGTATATATTCTTTTAATTTTATTGTGATGCCACATCCATGCCTCCTAAATTCATCTTGGTAATCTAGATCTGGGAGTTGGTGGTAGGATTCTTCTAGATCTATGTGTGTGTCTAAGAGTGGAAGATATTTGGAATGGTCATAGGGATAGAATGTGGTCATATTTTTATGTTTTTTAACCTCTTTTACATTTAATCATCCTGAAAAGGCCTTAAACACCTCTCAACTAATTTTCAACTGCCTCTTTATATTTGTTTCCACTTGTCAATCATTGTACAAGACTTTATTGAAATACCTTGTCATTGTTTTGAATTTGATGGAAAACATTAACATTAGACTTATATGAATATCTTCACACTTAGGGATACATAGTTAGACTACACAGTGAGATGTGAGTTAGTGAAGGGTGCATATGTAGAAGTCATCTATGGGTATTACATGAATTTTAATCCTTTTGTGTTAAATCCCCCTTGATAATTATCTTAAGTCTTTGCTTCATACTCAGGGCCCATATTAGTCAATGAATTAACATGCACACAACATATATCTTAGCCTATGATTTATGAGAGCATAAAAGTGGAACTAAATTACTTATTATGTACCTCTCTTTGCACTATCTAGAGACTAAGAGCTCTACACCTTTTGAAATTGTGTACCATTTATATTATGTGATGGAGGATCACTACATGAGGCATGTATTATAAACTTCTTATGATCTCTAGTTGACACTTAGTTTATTCATGGAACTATGCAAGATGCTTTAATCATGCATACAAATAGGAATCATCTATGTGCTGCTTGATTTGATAAACCCAACACTTTTTTGATACATAAACCTTTTGTATAATCCTCATGAGTTCTGCACATGTTAGGGGTGAATTATAAAGTCATCAATAATTTGAAGGGAAAATATTATGTTTTAGGAGACATTTTAAAAGACATGATCATATTAATTACTTAAGTAATTATCTCATATTTGACTTTATCACACATTCCATTGAGATATTATAGCTCTTCACATAAATATTAAACTATATACAATCTATTAATATTATCAATTAAATTACAAATATTTCATTCAACTAAACCATATATTTATAGTCCAATTATTTAATGAAGTCTCAACACTTTCATTATTTAATCCATGTCACAAACATGTTTGATAATAAATAAAGATTTGAAAAGTTCATTTAAATATAACTTCAACTTCACCCAAATTTATCGCATTACAATAGATATCACAAGTAGACATATTCAATAATAATGTCACTTAGCTCATATAATCCTATGATTATAAATAAATCATACAAAGTAACTTTAATGTAATAACATTATATTTCATTTTTTAATACTTTATGTAAGAAAAGAATCATGTTATACTCAAACTATATTTTACAATTGAGTTCAAACACTCTTATTTGCATATACATATAATCAAATAATTTATCAATTTTAAACCAATGATTTATAAATACAACCCAAAATGCATGAATACATTTACAATCATGAGTCAACATTAAATCTATGTTATATAACAACTCAATATTCTTTAGCATTCAAATAAAATTATCATACTACCTAATCCAATTAAATGTATAGCTACTAGTACCAGATAAATAACTCATAACTATATTCCTTTGTCAAAGTATTTATGCAAAAATATAAAGTCATTTGAAAATAGTAATACTAGATTAATAAAATAATCAAATGATCAACTACAACTATTTCATGAATAAAATATACATGTCAATGTTAAATCATTTTGTATTAAATATAACTATGATGAATAACATGAATTATATCCATAAGAATTACATAAAAAAAATTAATTCATTTTCAGCCAACTATCATAAATCAAAGCAAGAAGAAATGAATCCAATCATTGCATGAAATCCAATTAAGATAAACCTGCCTTGCAAGTCCCAATGAGCCCAACCATAAGTGGCCCTAGACCACCCCAACCATCAATTAGATATGGATCAAGGCAACATAGAAATGGTGGAGAAATTATTGTGAAATAAATCAAACTTGAAAACATTCAAAAAAATAACCAACATATATAAAAATAAACACATAAACCAACCCATCAAGATCCATTAACTTGGTACCTGATTATGACTGTAGCTCTATTTTCAAGTTACTTGATTTGTGTACCATATTCTATTCTAGAATATAATATGGATCATAAATCTATATGCCACATCTTACAAGAAATCATCTTAATGTGCTAAATTAATATATGTTAATGAGTTAAAATAAAACTCATAAAAATAAGATAAAATTAACATCCAATTAAGAATTAATAAATTAAAACTTACGTAAAGCTATGGATCACATTATGGACTTTACTAAAAATAGTAAAAGCTTAAATGTCAACTATAATGATTTATAAATTTATAATTAATAAAATCATCAATAAATCAATTTTCTTAAAAATAAGTCAACATAATCATGAATTGAGAATAATTTCCATTATCATTTCCATAATTAATCCATTATTGAACATGATTTCATAAACTCGAGTCAAACTAATAATGACCAAGTGATTCAACAAAATTCAAACAATCATGTAAACATATTAAAATAATAATAATATATTATGTTTTTCCATAATTCATTACAATCATTTCAAACCCTTATGGGGACTCCATATGTCCTTGCCCCCATTTTTGGCCATGATTTGAAATGACCATCAGTATTTTTTTAACTTTATTTCTTAAAATCAATTGTACCAAGGTTAGGGTTTCAAAAATAAAAAAACCAAATCAAAACCCAATTCACTTATAACCCATTTGTATCCATAATGGATTTAAATAAATAAAATATCTCAAACAACATAAACCAATTGAGCCCTTTAAACAAATATACATTCATAATAAGGTGGTAATGAATTTCATAAAAATAAAAACTCTATCAAGGGTTTCAACTCAAATGCCAACCAAGCATGGTCTCACCATAAGTCATAAAACTATTAATATAATAACTTTGTAATAGCTCACAAACCAAAACATAAATGCATTGACTATATATAGTCATTTAAAACCAATTCATAGCCTCTAAAACAATGAAATTGCATTAAATAAAACAACCATTCCATAAATTGACATTATATATATGCAGTGACTAACAACCACCCATAGCCTTATAATAAATCAATGTACTAACTAGTAAAAACATAGTAACGTTTAAAAAATCTATGATTGAGCCTTCCATGGCCTCTAGGTTCAAAATAACACACTAAAAAAACCAAATGTATGGATCTAGTTAGGGTTTTACCTAAAAACAAAATAATGTAGCAACCAATGCCAACATTTTCAACTAAAGCCCTAATTTGTTTTCCATTTAAAAATAATTTCCAAAATTATCATATAATTTTAGATACATACTTGGTTGATGAAATTTGATCACAAAATAATTTCTCTTTTCTTTCATCCTCCAATTTCTATGCCAAAAATCAACACTCAAAATCTTGTGTCATTCTAATAAACCAGTCAAATAACCCCAAATAACTCTCCATAAATCCTACATGATTTTCAAGATAAATGCATCAAACTATAGTTCTAACCCCTAAAAAACCTCATGTGAAATGAATTACATTACCCTTGGCTACCATGCCAAGTTTTTTGATAGAGTTTTCCCAAGGCTTCAATCTCTTTACGGTTGAGTCCAAATGGAATGCAATAAGACCTAAAAATAGAAGCATCTTGACCTCCCATGCATGGTAATTTGAGTCAATGCCACAACTCCTAAGTTGTTTGGATTCAATAAAATAGAAACAAACTAATTACCAATGCCCTCATGTGGGTTGAGTAACCTAATAAAATACCCCAAACTAAACCTAGGCTTAACAAACATACTAATCAAACAAATAAAGTAAGGTCTATTTAATAAAACTAAAAACCCTTAGTGCACAAACCTCAAACAAAGTACAATTAATATTTATCTAATATAGTCTAAAAATGAATATGGTTGATTTGAAACATTAATTCAATAGCCTTAAGACAAATTAGAAATGAAATAAGACGTCGACAATCAAAACAACTATTAAATCATACGATCAATTACATGACTGAAATAGACTATCAAAGTCGACAAGTATGAAGTAAATGAAAACATAAAACACCAAAATGACAAAAATTATAATATAAAAAATAATACAATAGTCACCAAGTAATTACAACTCAAAAAATGAGACTATCTTATAAATGGTAACATCGAATAAAATGATGTTTTCACAAACATAAAAATTGACTCAAATCAACTAATAATGAAATTGATCATAAAACAATAACACACATCAATTAAATTATAAAAACATAATGATTAAATAATTAATACCAATAATCTCAAAATTTACATTATAATTTATTATTTCATTTATCCATATTATTTCTCCATGTTTCCCTATTGCTTAGGTCTGAACATAACCTAACTCAAGTACATATCCCTACAATCAACAAATAGTTTATGAGTAGTAAATGGACATCTAAGTATAATAAATAAAATAAAAACATTTAAGTAATACACCAAATTGAATAATGAATCAGTACACATTAATCAATAATATCAAATGTTATAATGAAAATATAATCCATAATTATTTCAACAATTATAATAAAAATGTTTCAATGTAGATCATAGAACTATAAAAACATAGTAAATCAACAAAATATGTCTCAAATAGTACACAACTATACTATAATATCACAAATGAATTAAATATAGGTCAATTAGGGTCATAACATTCTTAGGTCTTCTATACCAAAAACTCTTACCCTTTTTTACCTTCAAAATTTTCCTCATCTACAACTTAACTTCATTCAATCTCAAATAACAATCTATCATATTCAAAATCATAAACTATACCAAGAGCTGACCTATACCACTTTATGTAGAGGTGATGCCTAAAACCTCTTTAACAATCTCTCTAGCTTTGAAATATGCCTTAATCATTTCTTTAACCTATAATCTACTTGATTTTATAGGTATATTGCTTGTTTCTTCTCACACTTGAACACTTTTGTCTTCACTAAGCACCTAAGAATCTTATAAAACATAGTATTAATCTCTCTCTTAATATATTAACTCCATATATCTCTATCCTCTCTCCTTATTTTCACCATAATCATCATCTCATACCCAAATTCCAAGACGACACTCTCTATTCTTGTTTCTAATTAACTCAATCTCATATAGCTTCATAGGTCTAAAGACATCATTAATGGTTCCATGGATCTTATATTTTCTCATGGGTTAATAATGCCATACAACTATGAATTTTAACTCCCATACACATCTCATAAAATCACAAGAATCTCAAAACTAGAACTCTTCACCCAACTCACTCTTTCCTCTTAAGACCTCTTTCCTTGTATCCCTTTCAAAGTAAAAATCTAGTTGGTTTGAACATTACATATGGTTTTAAGACATATTAATAAATTTATAAATACCATTTAACCTATTATAACTCCACCTAAATTTAAAGGTCATAAATTTTAAGGTAAGTACCTTTTCCCCTACACCCTTCTTGCCAATTAGGTCTCTTTGGGCCTATTGCACACACCATTCTAAATAATGTACCATATGGTCATGATTCAACCTAAAAAATAATTAATCATATATAAAACATTAAAATACCATATATTTCAAAGTTTTGTGATTTTGGAGGGTGGAGTCAAATGTTATTTGAGTTTCCATTTTCTAACCCTAGGTCTAGGTTTGATAGGCCTGTAGGTGGTCGAGGGAATACAAAAAGGGTTTAAAAGAGTTATATATTACTTAAAATCCTTATAATACATATAATATGTATACCCAAGATCCTTTCACCTCTTCCAATAGTCTTGTTTCCTTTAATAAACTTTAAAATGCTTGAATATGCACTGTTTTAGAATTTTATGTTGTTTTTCAAAACTGGGTGTCAAGGTTTGATGAGCCTCTAGTTATTCTAAAGGATTTATAATCATAAATATGATTTGTTAGAAATATTATCATTGATTCCAAATGTCTAGAATTATTGGTGATAAAGGCCCCATTACATTTAATAGTGTTTTTAATATTTATATATTTGCTAATGTGTGTTAATATTTATTTAATATTAATGAATATATTTTTGGTTGTATATAATTCAAAAGAGGGCCCATGGAGGAGTAAAAGAGTCATAGGGTAAAATATGAAAGAGGAATGGAATGAATTATCTCATGAAGATTCATCTTGAGTAATTCCAAGAGTCACCATGTGAAGACAAAAGAGGGTATGTTGTATTTTTCCATGAAGGGACACTTTGAGGAATATGAAAAGTCACCAAGATAAAGACAAAAAAGGAAAGGGTGATTTTTCTTATGAAGGATCACCATATGAATTTTGAAATTCAAGGATACGAAGGGTCATGCAAGTTTGGCACCATTTTCCATGATGATTGAAGGGTCACAAAGGGTGAATGTCAAAGGTCATTTGGAAATATATAAATAAAGGCTTGAGAATCCATTTTTAATATGCAAGAGAGTGCATGGTTTGTATTTGTTTTCAAAGAGAGAAAAGAAAGAGATATTGTAGAGTTCTATTATTTTTTGAGTAACAACATTGAGAGATAGTTATGTTTTATACATAAGAGGGGTTGGTGCTCACAAATAGTTTTTATGTTGGTGATCGGCAAAGGGGTTGATACTCTTGAAATTTGGTGCTCATTCATATACTTGAGATTGTTCTCCATGGTTTATCCTACTTTGGGTTTCTGCATAAAAATTTGCTCTCTCTCTCTCTCTCTCTCTCTCTCTCTCTCTCTCTCTCTCTCTCTCTCTCTCTCTCTCTCTCTCTCTCTCTCTCTCTCTCTCTCTCTCTCTCTCTCTCTCTCTCTCTCTCTCTCTCTCTCTCTCTCTCTCTCTCTCTCTCTCTCTCGTGTGGTGCATATTATTGTTTCAATTTTATTTCATATCTTTAATGTGTAGTTAAGTGGTTAAAGAAAAGGAATTTGATTAATAAATAAGATATATAATATACTAATTCACCCCCCCTCTCGGTATATTTTGTTGCCTAACAATTGGTATTAGAGAAGGTTCCTTTGAAAAAGTTTTACAGCTTGAAGGTAGATTGGGAAAGCATGATGGATGGATCACATGAAGGTTTTTCTACAATTAAGGTACCTTTATTTGATGGACAAACTATGTTTTTTGAAGGATAAGAATGAAGACTTATTTTATGGCCCTTGGATTTGACATATGGCAAGTAGTGGTAGAGGAATATGAAGAGTCACATACACTTGTAACTTATTCGGTAGAAAAGAAGGAAAGTGAAAATAATATTAAAGATTTAAATGCTATTTTATGTGGTTTATGTGAATCAAAATTTGTTAAAGTTTTGAAATGTAAATCTGGTCATGAAACTTGGGTAAAACTTGACAATATTTACAAAGGTGATGGAAAGGTTCAACAAGCCAAGCTTCAAACTTTCAGAAGATAGTTTCAGAGTTTGAATATGGAAGAGGAAGAAAATATAACAAGTTATCTTTTATGGGTTGATCAAATAGTTAATCAAATTCAAGGTCTTGGAGAAAAGTTAGAAGAATCAATTATGGTTCAAAAAGTTTGTAGACCTCTACCATTGAGATATGATGAAAAAATTTCAACAATTGAAGAGATTAAGAATTTATCCAAGCTAAAGATGGATGAGCTACATGGTATTCTTACAACATATGAGATGTGGAACAAACAAGAAAAACTCTTAAAGAGAGAAGCTGCTTTAAAGACATCAAAGAAAGAGAATGTTAATATTCAATAATCAAGTGATATTTCTAGTGATGATGAAGATGACAATGGAGGCTTATTCATTCACAAGCCCAAAAAGGGGCATAGGTAAATATCAAGGAAAATTATATTTCAAATGTTTTAATTGTGGAAAGATTGGACATTTTGTAGTTAAGTTCCCAGATAAGGGTAATGGTGACAATGAAGAATGAAATTATACATAAAAGAATAATTTCAAAGTAAAATTTAAGAAGGGATTTGAGAAGAAGATTTTGTATTCTAAAGATCCTAGCTCAGCTGAAGATAGTGGAGTTAGTGATTCAGAAGAAGAAGAGATTCTATTCATGGCCATACATAAAGATGCCTCCATAAGCAAAATTATAGATGATCAAGAAGAAGAATAGGATGAAGACAAAGAGAATCTAGAAGGAGATCTCTTTTGTGCCTCAGAAGAGTTAAAATCTCTTGAAAAGAAGAATCGAAGATTAAAGCTCTAGATTGAGAAAAATGAAAAGGAGTCAAAGGAAATAATTGAAGACCTACAAGCACACTTTGAAGAATCTAAGAATAATTAAGAAGATCTACCGACATAGTTAAAAATAGTAAGTAAAGAATGTGAAAGGTATGTTATTGAAATTGTTTTCTTTAAAACCAAATCTTGAGAAAATAAATAAAGTAATCAATGATAGAGCAGCTAATGATTCAAAATTTGAGAATAGCACTAATATGTTAAATAAGATATTAGAAAATCAAAGATCAATGTCATATAAGATAGGTATTAGATTTGAAAAATAGAAATGAGAGGTCACTACTTTCACAAATAAGGAAAAAGGAAAGAGCTATGCTGAAGCTCTTATAAAAGAAGAAATAAAAAGGGAAGAAGTTAAGAATACAGAGGACATCTCAAACAAAGGAAGGCTGGAGAGAACAGAGCTATAAAAGGCAATCAAGTCAAAGATATACAAAGAGGTCCAATTTGATGGTTACTATTTTTCTTGTAATGGATATGGTCATAAGAAATAGAATGTCAAAAAGGGCTAATAATTTTAGAAATAAGGAGAAGGAAAGTCATGCAGAGTCAAGCAGAAGCCACAACTCTTTTGTTCCTCTATCAAGCTTTAATGAAGAGGCCATAATATGTTAAAAGTGAAACAAATTCAAACACATAGCTTAGTAATATAGAAGTGTGTTTGAGTTAGTCAAGAAGGACCAGAGTTTAAATGTTCTATTCATCAAGAAGAAAGTTTAGACAGGTTCATGACAAAAGAACCAACCTAAAAAATCTATGTTGGTATAGATAGCTTTGCATGAAATAAATGAATAAAAGCCATGGTTCATTAATATTGGATGTTCAAGGAACATGATAGGAGACAAAATCAAGTTTATAGCCCTTGAAGAAGATCAATGGTGGCACAATGAAATTTGGAGATAATACTACTACCAAAATTGTCAGAAAAGGTACACTGAGTTTGGATAATGGTAGAACTAAAATTGAAAATGTTTTGTATGTATAAGGTCTTAAGCATAATATTTTGAGTGTAAGTCAAATGTGTGATCAAGGGCACACTCTAAAGTTTTATGTAGAAGGTTATGAAATTAGGAGAAAAGATTCAGGTATGTTGATTGCAGATGCTCAGAGAATAGGTAATAATTTATATATGTTATTAGACATCAAAGGTCAAAGATGTTGTTTGAGTCAGATTGAAGAAAGTTGGCTATGGAAAAGGAGAATGGGTCACATAAATTTAGATAATCTTGTCAACATCAACAAAAATAAAGCAATCATAAATCTTGTAAAGATTACAAAGCCATCCAACATGCTTTGTGAACGTTGTCAGCATGGGAAACAAGCCAGAAGGTGGTTTAAAACAAAAGAGTACTCAACCACTCAGATGTTAGAGCTTGTTCACACTAATTTGTGTAGACCTATGAGAACTCAAATTACTTAAGGTGATAAATATTTCATGTTTATTATTGATTCTTTTTCACGTATGACTTGGGTAATGTTTTTAAAAGAAAAAAATAGAAGTTTTCAGACATTTCAAAGCATTAGTTGAGAATGAAACCAGTTTGAAGATTAAGTGTCTAAGATCATATCAAGAAGGAGAATTCATGTCAAATGAATTTATTGAGTTTTGTGAAGACCATGGAATAAAGAGACATTATTTAACAACCATAAATCCATATCAAAATGGAGTAGTTGAGTGGAGAAACATAACAGTTCAGGACATGGTGAGGACAATGATAAAGGAATCCAAGATACCAGATAAATATTGGAGAGAGGTAGTTTCTATAGTAGTGCATATTCAGAATAGAGAATTATTGAGAGTCAATAGTGATAAGACTCCTTATGAGTTATGGAAAGACAAACTAATAACATTTGACTATTTTAGAGTTTTTGGCAGCAGATGCTTCATAAAGAGAACTAATAAAAAACTTGGGAAGTTTGAATCTAGATTAGATGAAGGTATATTTCTTGGTTATTCTTGAAAAAGTAAAGCTTATAAATTTTATAACAAAATAACCAAGAAAATTGTTGAAAGTGCAAGTGTTAGGATAAAATAAGATGGAACAACAAAGAATCAGTGATCCAGTAGCCATTCTTGAAATTATTGAAGAGGAAGATTTGAAGAATCAGATGAAGATGAGAAGAAGGATAAAAAGGACACTAAAACTCCATCCAAATATGTGTAGATAAATCATAATAAAAGTGACATCATCAAGGACATAAATGAAGGAATTCACACTATAAGAATGATGGTAAGTGAATCTGAGCAAGTTAATTTCTCTTTGTTATCCAAAATTCAGCCTAGAACTTTTTTAGAAGCTAGACATGATAAGCATTGGGTTAAGGCTATAGATGAAGAACTAAATTAGATAGAAAATAATGATACTTGGTAATTAGTGTCTATACCAAAATATCACAATGTGATAGGAACAAAATGGGTTTATAGAAACAAGTTGAATAAAAATGGAGAAGTAACTAGGAATAAAGTAAGATTAGTATGTAAAGGATATGCTCAAATTGAGGAAATAGATTTTGAAGAAAATTTTGCACCAATATCAAGGTTATAGAATATTATAATGTTTCTTACATATACAGTGTTTAAAAATTTCAAAGTGTTTCAGATGGATGTCAGATTTGCCTTCCTAAACATGAATCTAGAAGAAGAGGTCTACATTGAGCAACCTGAGGGATTTGTTCTCTCAAATATTAGTAGCCATGTATGTAGATTGAATAAATAATTTTATGGATTGAAATAAGATCTTAGAGCTTGGTATGCAATACTTGATAAGTACCTACAGGATCAAGGTTTTAAGAGAGGATTTGTTGACAGTAATCTCTACATCAAAATAGAAGGTGAGCATCAATTGATTATTGTGGTATATGTTGATGACATCATTTTTGGAGGAAACATTGAAAAAAATAATAAAATAATTTTTTGATAATATTAAAAAATAATTTGAGATGTCTATGCTTGGAGAATTATCATTTTTCTAAGGGTTGAAAATAAAGGAATTTTTATATCTCAAAGTAAATATGACAAGGAAATGTTGAAGAAATTTGGTTTTGAGGATTGTGTACCAGTTGGCAAACCAATGTGTATAGTAAATAAGGTGAGTAAGGATGAATATTCACATGTTACAGATCAATATTTGTATAAATCTATTATTGGCAGTCTTTTATATTTGATAGCATCAAGGCTAGACATCATGGATGTAGTAGGTATGGTTGCAAGATATCAGTCATATCTAAAAGATAGTCATGTTCAATTGGTGAAGAGAATATTCAAATATATCAAGGGGAAATTAGATTATGGATTGTGGTATCCCACAGGTAGATATTTCACTTTGGTTGATTATACATATTTAGATTGGGTAGAGTGCTTGGATGATAGAAAGAGTATAAGTGGAGGAACACTCTTCTTTGGTGATATCTTAGTATCATGGCTAAGCAAGAAGTAGAATTCAATATCACTTTCTATAGCTGAAGTAGAATATATTGTAGTGGTATTGTGTTGTACTCAATTCATTTGGATGAAGCAAACTTTGGAAGATATCAAGGTAAAATATGATGAACCTATTTCTATTTTTTGTGACAACACATGTGTTATTAATATTTCAAATAATCTAGTGATTCATTCAAGAACAAAACATATTCTTATTAGATATCACTTATTAAGAGAGCATGTTTAAAATAAATAGTTTAAGATGGAGTATATCAGTACTATAGAGTAGATTGCAGATATTTTTATGAAGGTACTACCAAAAGACACATTAGAGTATCTATGGGAGAAGTTGGGAGTAATTTCTTTTACTTCCTGCCATTAAGGTTCAACATCAATTAAGGGGGAGCTAAGTGTTGGTTCCAGTTAGGCCCTTTTTCCATTAATGTCAAAGGGGGAGAATAATAGGTATAGGTATAGGTACAAGTGAAGAAAGAGGTACAGGGAGTAGGTATAGGCTGCTACAATAAGGGGGAGTTACTATATGTTTTTTAGATGGTAGTATGTACAAGTTTTAAGATGTGGTAGTTTCAATTTGAGGTTGTCATCAATGACAAAGGGGGAGATTGTTGGAAATATTGTCATTGATGTCAAAGGTTTAACATTATTGGTGATAAAGGCCCCATTGTATTTAATGGTGTTTTTAATATCATATCTTGGCTAATGTGTCTTAATATTTATTTAATATTAATGAATATATTTTTGGTTGCATATAAGTCAAAAGAGGGCCCATGGAGAAGTCAAAGAGTCATGGGGTAAAAGATGAAAGAGGAATGGGATGCATTTTCTCATGAAGAGTCATCTTGAGGAATTCCAAGAGTCACCATGTGAAGACAAAAGAGAGTATGGTGCATTTTTCCATGAAAGGAAACTTTGAGGAATATGAAAAGTAACCAAGATAAATACAAAAGAGGAAATGATACATTTACTTATGAAGGGTCACCATATGAATTTTCAAATGCAAGGATACGAAGGGTCATGTAATTTTGGTGCTACTTTCTATGAGGATTATGTTGACCAATTTTTGCCGCAGGCAAAATTGTGGTCACCTTCTTCCCCTGCAGATTTAAAGCCAATCATTTTTGGGTTGCAAGTCCATTTTTAAGTTCAAGGCCACTCAGTTCAAATCTCAGTTCAACAATGGTTAAACCAAAACCATTGAACCAAATTTTGGTTCAACAGGCTTGGTTCAAGTCAAAAGTTCAAGCAACTTGGTTCAAAGTCAAAGGTTCAACATGGCGTTTCAATGAATGGTTCATCGGGCTTGGCATGGTTCATCGGCTTTTATGCCTTTTGGTTCATCGACATGCTTAGTTAAACCATTGAACCTTTTTGGTTCAATGGGTTCAGTTCAGTGGCTTGGTTCAAAGTGTCAGGCTTGGCATTGGGAATTTGGCGTGTTTGGTTGAACCTTTGAATCATTGAACCTTTTTTGGTTCAATGGCCCAGTTCAAAGGTATGCCCCAAGCCAAAGGGAAATCAATGGTCAAGGTACCCTTTGCAGGGCAGACACTTCAAAGAATTTTCAAAGATTCAGGCATAATTCAATTGGTCGAAGGAATCATCAGATAGAATTTTTGTAGATAATTTGTTTGCGGAATTGTCTATAGACAATTTGCCCATGGGAGCCTGGGAGGGCAATTCAAAGCAATAAAGGGACCCGTCGAAGTTCCCTGAAGGGTAGGTACCCTTGTGGGGGACTTCTGACTAAGTCTAAGGACTTTTCAAAGGGACAGGAGCCAGGAAATTTTCAAGACAGAGAAGTGCCTGAGAGGATGCCACGTGGACCCGACTGACATGGCAATATACCTGATGACATTTTAGCTAGACCCGATGACGTCTCGATGGACGTCAAATTTAGCATAATGGTTTAACCATTGGATCTCAATCAATGATGCTCGAGAAGCCATCAATTTCAAGAGGATGGAATATTCATTGGTTTTCAAAGCTTGATGGCTGGGTGGACGTCAAATTTAGTGAAGTAGAATGGCCTTGTTTCTAGTTGAGAAAGCATTATCAAGAGCCAAAAATGCAGCGACCCACTTAAAGTTCAACCCAGAGGGCCAAGAAGCCAGAAAAGGCAAGAAAGACAAAGGACAAATCATAGATGACAAGCAAGGAGAAATGACATGGTGTAGAAGTGAAAAGGTAGTTTAAGTGGTAGGAGAAGGTGATTTATTTCCTATTAATCCCCAAATGGCACAACAACAAGCAATAGGGTACGTGTATTAAAAAAAATGGGACAAATTTCATTTTATTGGTAGAAAAGAGGCATGACCCCATGCTTCCACATTAAAGCTCAAATGCCAAAGTCAAATTTGGTGATTATACAACATGGTTCTAGTAGGCTTCTTCTAGAATGATGACAACACAATAGTGTTTTCCTCTTTCCAATGGGATGCAATAGGACAACTTGTCAAAGAAGTGCCAAGTTCCTTTCTCCTTTATTTTATATATTGTAACTTCTCATTTTTGAGAAGAATCGGTTCTTCCACTTTTGTAAAGGTGCAGCCCTGGAAAAATTTCACCTGAATCAAATAAAATGAAATTTGTTACCTCCATTTGGATAGATGTTTCAGAGTATGCCTTGAGTGTTTGTCTGTGTCTAGTCATTATTTCTTGATGCTCTCATAGGTTCAACACTAGCAGACCTGTCATCTACAAGGTACCATTTCTACAATTGAAAGGAGAAGAGCTGACATTTGAGAAGACTAGAATAGAAGGAGTTACTTACAGTGTGCATTTCACAGCACTTCAATGCTTTTTTGTTTCCTATGTTTTCATGAAAGCCTCCCTACCAGTCTTTTGCAGCTTGGTCCTTTTTACCAAATGTGTAGAGTATGTATGCATTTGTCTAGTTCTGAGAGTGGATGTGTGAAGGT